>CM042261.1:19863482-20168482 GCA_023566225.1 Romanogobio albipinnatus | reverse complement strand
ACAAACCCTAAAGAAAGGCCTTAGGCATAGCCCTGTTGTTTACCGTAGGGAGACTAGTCTGATGGATTACCTTTTATACAGCACCTTTGTATGCTATCTAATCTATGAGCTGCCCTATCAAGGTCCCCTAAAAAAACTCTTCGTTTAAATGTGACTCTTCAACAGGGCCATTTGAAAGATCAGGAATAAGGAGATTACACTCACACCCTTAAAACCAGACTTGTTAATCTAATCCTTTTATCTGTCTACAATAGGTGGATGGTTGCAGCAAGTGACGTGAGACATAACACACGGACCCATTGTGACACTCCGTAGGCCAAATTTTTGTGCTAAAACAAATCTCAGTGTTTGCCACCACCAACAGATGGGCTGAACTGCGGGTTTAATTGCACCAAGAGACCAGATCGGACTGTGTTCGACTTGGCTGTATGCTCTAGTGGCGAACCGGGCTCCAGGTTGGTTGTACAAGCTCCAAATGATTATTGCTCAGTTGTCCAAAACTGATCAGGCACTGATATTAATGTTCAGCTGCACTCTCAGTGACATTTAAACATCTGGCATGCGTATGTCAAAGACACATGGTCTCATCAATCAACGGGAAGCTCATTTCCCCCCCCTATCTATTAATTTATAATATATACAATATTTTAACCAAAAGAATTCACTTCTTTTAATACTATAGTCCAGTGAAAACCATGGTTCAACGAACATACAGAACATTTTTGCATAAAGAGGACCCCTGCAGACCCTTGTGTCAAGGTCAATATGTGTCTTATTGACAAGGCAAGGTTGTAAAATGTCATGTCAAGTGGTGTGACATTCGTGAATTAATAATTCATGATATCTGTGAAAATATTCTTTAAAATATGCATGTATGTATGTCAAGTCAAGTCTCCTTTATTTATATAGCGCTTTATATAATACAGATTGTTTCAAAGCAGCTTTACAATGATAACAGGAAAATAATGCATTTCGGCTGTATGGCTATAAATAGGTTTATAGTCGTATCTGTATACGTATCTGTATACGTACCTATACGTATAGTCATACTGTACATTATTACTCTAAGGTACATGTAATAGAGTTTGTTGTTATGGGAAAAAGGAGGCGGGAACCTGTGAACTTTTAAAATACTTTAATACTTTAAATACTTTAAAATTTGTTACGCACACACGTAACAAAACATAAACAAAACACAACGTAAAGTCCAGGCCTGGTCCTCCATCATCCTTCACTAGTGTCGCTCGTCATTATATGCCTCCATGAGAGGACTCGAGACCGGTGTGCCTCGCAGGTGACGCTCATTCTCAATCACGCGCACCGGTCTCGCTCGCTCCTCCGACGTCTCTCGCTCGTCAACCTCGCCACAGTAGTAATATGCACCTTTTAGGGATAATGTACAATTTTGCACAAAAGTGTTTATCTGACAGTGTAGATTTGTAGAATATTTTTTTCTTTTTCCTTATCGCTGACCCTCGTAAATGTAATTTACCCACATATTGTGTTTAGACCTACATGCAAATATCTATTTAATAATGAAGGCCCACTACACATTGACTTTATCCTGCAAGGGTCCACTAAGAGAAGAGGTCCTATTGTGGTATACAAAGGTTTTCAACAAGAATGTACAGAATATCAAAGTATTCTGTAATGTCTACAGCGAGCAGATTGCCAGTAGAGACTCAGTATGTCTGTCAGGTCTTCGTTGCATCCAGACCTTGTGTCCTCACACTCCCCGAGGATGAGTCATCTTTTGGCTCCAACCATCAGACAGGACTGGCTGGGTATAGAGGCTGTCTGTGCCCCAGACATGTGCCACTTCGTCTGGCCCTCTCTTCCACATCACCAGGCAGGGATTAGCTCTGCTGAATGAGGCCACCCCTGCTCCCCACAAAACAGGGAAAGAGGGGGTTGGCTCTTTCCCTTCGCTAAACAAGGATATTTTTTTTTTCTGGCAAGACAACCTCTGCAGAAGGCAAGGAGACTTTTTTTGGTATAATTTGAGTACATAGGTATTTCCCATAGGTAAAGATGCTAGTGGAGAGAGCTCTAGGCCTTGTGATTCAGTGAAGAGGCAGAGGGCACCTCTACAGCCAGAAAATGATATTTTCAAAAGTAAAGAAAGAAGAGGGTACAGCCAGGTCATATTGGGCCCAGTGGGAACGACAAAGTGCTTACTCTGAGAGCAAACCTGAACTCAACCAACTAATGTGGTGCAATCTTATCTACACTGGTGGAAAAAAAAAATCCCTAGTGGAGTTCAGTGCTGTACATTTATTATTCCCAGAATGGCCGAGGTCTGTACCCCATCTGTCAAGCATATGTAGTCTTTTAAAATGGACTGTTCTGTGTTAACTGCTTGCAGTGTGAAAAGGATCTCAGCTGGTGTACATATAATATTCTGTGCTATAAATGAACCAATTTTGAAGGAAGTTTTAGTGACAAACATCACTAGGAACTTACTTGGAACTGATCAAAGTCAGACCTCTTGTTCCTCTCTCGAATTCAACCCCGCTTCTTGTTTTCTGTCACTTTGTCAGTGTTATTGTGAAGTTTTACACAACTAATTGCAGAGTAGGTTTGTCAATTACAGGATCATTGTCAAGATCACAGCAACTAATCCACAATGCTGTTCAGACAGAAAACTCACGCACAGCAACTTTCAATATCCCGGGTTCAGTTTCAAGTTCAGCTCAAACAACAGCATTTGTAGCATAATCATTACTACAAAATAATTTCAACTTGTCCATCATTTGTCTTAACATCTAAATCAAGGTTAGAGTGAGACACCTGCAATGGAAGTGAATTGGGCTAATTTGCGGATTATTTAAAACCAGGAAAGTGAGGGTTACAATTTGATAAAAAAAACCAATTACATTATTTTTGGGATGTAAAGCTCTGAAACATCCTGTGAAATCCGTTCTGTGAAGTCCATGCATGAAATCCGGTCTGCATGGTTCTCTTGTTTGTTAACATTCTTAAAGTCCCCCTGAAAATCAAAATGGAATTTTTTGGGCTTGTATCATGAATATGTTAGACTTAATGTTATCTAAGTTAGCGTGCTCCAAAACAATGACACAATTCACATTTAAAAGATTATAAGCATTCAAAACTTACAGTCTCTCACTTCCTCCAATATGGATTATAACAATTTTGATGACATCATGCTGCACTTCAGCTTCTCCTCAGATTTTCTGTCCAATCAAATGCTCTCTAGAATCTGAAGAGTCCCGCCCCCTTAAATAGACGGTGAAGCTGTGGCTGAAATTGGTCATTTGTTCACACATTTACTAATTTCTACATGGTGAATGGAAGATAGTGCACTATAAATGGAATAGGGAATGATTCAGACAGTGTAAATATGTTTTCAGTTGAGGCTGACACCATCCTTAATATTTACATCTGAGTACTAGAGCTCACAGTTATGGTAATGAGTGTGACATTTCCTGAACACACGCTATGCGGTGTCAATCACAACACACTTGGCCAGCTAACCAATCACAGCACATTTCGCATTTCCGAAGGAGGGGCTTCATCAAAACAGTAAATTAAATGGCGCGTTTGGGCCAGACTGGGGAGAGAGGAGCTGTAATAATGTAAAAATAGTGTTGTTGTTTTTTTTTTTAACAATAAAGCATGAACGCATATTCTAGTAGGGGAGAGTGGGGAACAACCTAACGCATTTTGACTTTCTCAGTTTGTGTAAATCCAGTGGGGGTTCAGAGTATTTATTTTTTCCCACAATCATTGCACACATGTCTAGTACAATTATGTGGTTTTGTTTCATTAATACAGTGTATACTTTTTTCTTGATTTACCCCGAAAGAATGAAAGTGAAATGTGACAACTTGCCCCATAGGTGGGGTACATTGTAACATGTGGTGGGGCACAATGTAACATGACCAAATAACAGCTTAAAATGTTATCTGATAAAATTAAAAAAAATATCCAAGACAAACTAAAATATTTTGTAAACAAAATACAATTATTAACTTTCCCATTTTTCCTATACAGCATAGTTCAAAACATAATAATAATTGATAATTTCTGAACATTGACTCTCAGACATTATTCACCCTTTTCTCATGGTTTCTCAAAAGAATTCATAAAAGTATAGAATATAATGGCATATTTCTAATAGGGGCTCATTGTAACGCAGTGTTACAATGCACCCCATCTGCACAACTGGGATTTGAATCGCGGCTCGTGTCTTCTGCTGGTTAGATCAGCATTAAAAAACAATCTCAACTGTTAAATAACAGATATAAGATTAAAATAATATCGGATTTATTTTAAATAAACACAAAAAACAGAGATGAAAACTAAACATAAGTAAGAAATTTACTTTTGCTATGGTTAAAAACATGTTCAGTAATATCTTCCAGAGATTTTTTTAAATTATGCCCTATTTTTTCTCTAAATAATGTTGAAATGGAAACTAGTAAATAAGTTTAGTCATTCTGGCATGTGTGGAAATTGTTAAAACATGCGTGTTACAACTAACCCCGCGTTAGGTTGTGCTCCGCTCTCCCCTACACCCCAAAAACTAAATCAATACTTCATAAAAGGGCATAATAGAACCCATTTAATTGATAATCAACATCATGCCACAAATGCTGTCGATTGAGATGAACTTATTGAAACCAAAATATTGTTTTAATAATGTCATCAAATAAAATGGAGGTAGCAAACATTGTATTCTTAATTATATTTATTGTATGAACAATTGTATTCTCAATCGTATTTACCCCTGACCTTGGATATGTTGGATATGCAATAAAATAACAAACAAAAAGAAAACATTTTTGCACACTTTGACTCTGTTATTTCAGTGGCTGTTGCTCATTACTGCCCTCTGGCTTTTTGGAGACAGTGTGCATGATTGATAACCTGTCAAGCAGATTTCAAACATTAAAGGGGGCATAACACACACAGTTTCTGCCAATGTTAATATTGAGTACCTATATACTATTGCATCCTTCATATCTCTGAAGAGTCTTTAGTTTTATCATATTTATAAAAAACAGATACGTTGTACCGATTCTTTCCGAAAATAGCCAAACTCTTGAACGCGTGCAGTGGGCAGAGCTTAAGAATCTCGAGCACACACACACTCCCTGGATAACTTTCATTATACATTCGTGTTGTTGATATTATATGCACTTACACGCGCCGATTGCCAACAAAACACAGACATTTGATACAGTTTCACTCACCGCCTGCGGTTTCGACTCATGACTGGGATCAAACAAACACACTTGTAGAACTCCGTTGCTGCTCCAGAAAAACAAAAACACTTTCCTTAACACTGGGTTATTTAAAGCTCATTGATGACACAATTGCTCTGTTCTGATTGATGTGCGCACACGCATATCCGGGAGAAGTGCACATACAAGGAATTCCGTACTTGAAAAAAACTTTCCTGAAGGAGTGTATTTGGCATAGAAATACTCCGTCATACATCCAACTATTTCTTTTTTTTACATTTTGGCCATATTTAGCATGAGAATCCAACTCTTTAACAGTGTACATAAGTCAGAATCATAGACTGTAAAAAAAATATGGACGTAGTGTCCGTGACGTCACCCATAGGATTAGGAAGAGCAGTTTTGAAGTGTAAAGTAGGGTCGAGCTGGCCGTTGCCATCTTGGCAGCGCGTCACTCCTGAATATAGAAAATGGGAAAAGAGGCGGGACGTGGGTGGAGCTGAGGTGACGTGATAACTAACTAACAGCAGGCAAACGGCAATCCACCTGTCACTTAAAGTGGCCACGCCTTTAATTATGCAGAACTCTAAGGCTTTATATAATGTAAACCAGAGGTGGGTAGTAACGAATTACATTTACTTCGTTACATTTACTTGAGTAAATTTTTTGCGTAACTTGTACTTTTAGAGTATATTTAAAGATGGGTACTTTTACTCTTACTTAAGTCCATTTCTTGTGAAAAAACTGTACTTTTACTTAGTTACATTCGGTGGCGTTCCTCCGCTACTGTCAAATGGTAATAATTATATTATATATTTTAAAATAAGTTAATATGACTTTCGCAAGTACTCGCGAAATGTTGGAGAGGTGGCTCCGCATCTCCCGCTTATAATTAGCGCGCGTTTAGTCGGAAGATGATAGCCGAAGCAGAGGAAGATGTGTGTGAGCTACGGGAGGCAGATCACCCGTGCCCTCAAGTTCAGTATGTTTTCACTCCAAGATGTCAAAAAGAATAGTTTCATAATGCGATGCATGCTGTGTGTACCAAAACAAACTGACATCTCAGCATACAAGAATTCCACCCTGAAAAGAACATGTAGGGATAAGTGTCACAATGATGCCGATATTTGAACACTATTAATGGTCATTTGGTAACTATGGGAAATTTTCCCTTATTGTAATACTATTTCACACACTGTCCGAGTATTTTCCTCATATGCGTGCAATGACAAATCGTTTGAATCCTCCAAACAACAAACGTCCACGAACAAACGTTCATATCTGCACATTTACATATCCTTTTCTTCACAAAACGCAACAAATAGAATAGCCTAATGTGACGTCTTGCATTTATACACAAATCCAGACAGATAGTATTTGTATTTTATTCCTACCTAAAGAATAGCCTATATAGAAATATAAGAACAAAGTATGTTTTAAGAAGAGCTTTGGTTAGCCTAGCACACCATTAATTTACACTTTTTAACCATTAAACACATTTTTATTGAAATCTGATATGTGATGGGAAAAGAGAGAAGATTGAGTTCGGCGAAAGCCAGACTCGTACTGAGGTCGATTTGTGTCAAAACTAGATGCCGTGCATCTTACACCTACACTACTGCCACTCTCAATTATTTGGCGATTTCCGTAATTTTGTCTTTCCAAACTATACATTTAGCAGGCAAAACAGTATATTTGTACTTTATGAGGACCCACCGACATTTTTTTTGCTTCCGACGCCCATGTATATATATATATTACAATAAGGTTCATTAGCTTACATAAATTAACATGAACTAATAATGAACTACAATTATAAAGCATTTATTTATCTTTGTTAATGTTAATTTCAACATTTACTAATGCATTATTAAAATCTTGTTAACATTTTGTTAATGCACTGTGAACTAACATGAATAAACCATGAACAACTGTATTTTTATGAACTAACATTAACAAAGATGAACTAATGCTGAACAGAGGTGTTTTTCATGGTTAGTTCATGTTAACTAATACATTAACTAATGTTAACTAATACAACCTTATTGTAAAGTGTTACCGATAGGTGTGTGAAAGCTCTCCAAGTAGTCTGATTCAGGTTTTTCGCTTCTTATCAATCAGATCGATAGTAACTAGTAACTAACTACTTGAGTGGTTTTCTCATTGAATACTTTTTTACTCTACTCAAGGAAATATTACGATTGTTACTTTTACTTGAGTAAATATTTCCGCAAGTACTTGTACTTTTACTTGAGTACATATTTTGGCTACTCTACCCACTATGTAAACGAATGAGTTATAAGTCACTTCCGTATTGATAAGATACTTCAAGATAAACTGGGGGAGGTTGCCGCTTGGTCAGAATGCATGAGATAGCATTATACCCCCCTTTAATAACATAGCATCAATAACAACAACCCAGCTAACAGCTAACATTCTCAGAACACTGGCTAATGTTCTTCCAGTAAAGCAGATAGAATGTTTGTTTAAAGTTATCTGGTCTTTGATGGCATTCTCAAAGAGTTAGCACAAAAAACATTATTTATACATCATTCATTCATGTTTCTAAAAGTAGTTGGATGTTCATTTAACATATGTTTCAGTTTGTTCCCATAATGTTTACAAAATGATAAAAATGGAATGTTTCCGTAACATTCACAAAAAAAAAAAAGTTTTTAAAACGTTTTGAATGTTCAGGGGACATTAAGAAATAGTGGTTTATAACTTAATATGAATATTATCAAAATGCTCTTAGAACATATTTTTGTTAGCTGGATATTCCGACTAATGTTTACACATTTCTAGTTGACTGATCTAGTCACAGACTTAAGAACATAAAAGGCCAAGAAGCTTTTGTCTTGTTTTGTATGCTAACACATTGCCTTTAATGTCATAAATAAGCAAAACAAGATCACTCATGTACTTAGTCACAGTCAGACAACACGGCTGCTCCTCCTCAGGTCAAATAACTGTTAGTAAGAGGCTGTCTCAGCGTCTCTGAGGCAGAAGCACTTATCTATTCCTAGTTATATAAACTATAAAGAGGGGTTAGCTGAGGATGTATGCACTAAAGAGGACAATGTATACAAGGATTAGATAGATATATGCACTCTAATCTGTGAGGGGGTAATGAGATATAGCAAGAGGGAGGGGTCAGAGTAAAGGTTAAAACTGGTGTGGGGTGGAGGGCGTTTGGCCGTGTGCCACCCTGTCTCTTCCCATGCTGCCTTAAGAGGACAGAGTGTGCTGCTAATCCATCAACAATTCTCGGGGAGAGGAGAGAGAGACGGAGGAGGTGTTGTAGATAAAGAGACGAGAAGGAGGGAAGGAAACCGGGGGCTTCAAAAGAAATCAGCTATTGATCTCGCAGCTGACACAAATGTGTGTGTGTAGATTTTGATTCTGTGTCTACAGTATATTTTCTGTGTCTACAGTACACTTTATCTATGCAAAAAAAAACACAAAAAAAACAATGTTAAGGTGAACTGTCTAATTATTTGTGTCAAGGCATCAGCAACTGCAAAAACACAAAAAACCACAAAGTTATAATGTTACTTTGTCAGGCTGGTTTTGATCAAATACAAAGAGAAAATCAGGCCTATTTACATTAAGATGAATGCGCAAATCGTGCGGTATACATTTTAATTTGAATGAACGGGTTTCAGTGCATCTGTTCAGACAGACATGGGCATTCTCAGGCCATCAATGCAACAGTTTATTTATTGTACAGAGATGTGTTCTAATGTCTTGTCCATCGCTTTGCAAATAATGATTTTTGCCCAGAACTACTGCTGTTATGGCAGAGGGGTGGAGGGAACAGAATAGCCCTGAAGAAATCACATTCAGGAGAATGACGTTTTTTACACATTGGTCTGAACAGACAAATCACATGCAAAAACTTTCCAAATTTTTGTGTGAACAGACTATATAAATGGAGTACTTATAGTTTTGTTTTCACATTAGGCTAGAAAAGGAAAATATTTGAACATAGAAAAATGCAAAACATCACCTGCAGTTCAAGGAAAACGGGTGGTGGTAAGTGTCAAATTTCAGTCAGTCTACATGGGTGGGCCCCCTCAGATGACCTAGCGTTTGCTACTTAGCATGACACTATGGTGCCTTAAGTGGAGGAAGGATTTTCAAATCTATTCAAATCAAATTAGAGCCATATCTCAACTGATGACACACGTGGATCGAGCCACATATCATGAAAAAAATGAAAGGAACTAAAGCCGAACACATGGAGGACTGCAAGAGGAAAGAGACAATAAATGGGAGATATGCTTGCTTGTGGTTCAGTTTAATATGATGACATACTTGGCCACTTTCATCTTTTGTGAAGTGAAGGTCAACGTCTCTTCAGGCATTTCTATCTCGCCTTTCAACGAATCAAGGCAGGCTGTATGAAAAACACAAATCACAGTCATTTGCTTTTATCCACGGCTGTGAGGACGAGCTATGTGTGGTTCTTGTCTTGCAAACTCGACAGCAGAATCCCACCCTGCTAAATCTGTAATCTGTAATACGTTCTGCATTAAAGGCATTGACATTTGCCTCCAAGGAGTCAGACCCCTTCCTTCACGCACCGTTCGCCCGTGCCAGATGCGCAGGGAGGCTGGGACTGCTTGCCCCTTGTCTCCTCTGGCCTGATTCAAACTCCTCTCCCTCAGAGCTAACAGGGCTTTATGGAGCACGAAAAACAAATGCGCTCTCGAAGACCCCCTCCAGATGCTTCCCCTGATACTGAGGGCACATAAGCTACATGTGACCGACATCTGGGGTGACATCATGTAAATTTGACCGCTTTGCTCAATCTGTAATGCAGAGGCCACAACGGCATTGACATATGTCACCATATGGCAAGATGCCTGATGCCGTGAAGGGAAGGAGACATTGGTTGCATTGTTAATTTTCACACAGTTGATTGTTTTAGTCATCATCGTTTTTGTGTTTGGATGAAAATGACCTTTTAATTGAGTCAATACTTTGTCACTCCATATTCATAAACACCATTTCCAGAGATTCATGATTTAATGGTATCATATTGATTATTGTTCACACTGTCAAACTGAACAGTGAAATAAACCAAATATATATATATATATATATAAAAAATTTGGTTAATTTCACTCAAATATTACTAAAAAGTTCATTCAACTTAATATACATAAGTTACGTAAACTCAATAACTGATTAAAGGGCTAGTTCACCCACAAATGATTAATTTACTCACCCTTGTGTCGCTCCAAACCCGTAAGACTTTGGTTCGTCTTGAGAACACAAATGAAGATATTTTTGATAAAATCTGAGAGATTTCTGTCCCTCCATTGACAGTCAACGCAACTACCACTTTAATGCTTCAAAAAGTTCATAAAGAGAGCGTAAACCGAATACATAGAAACGGTTTAGTCCAAATTTTCTGAAGAGTCACAATTGCTTTATATGATGAGCAGATTTAATTTAGGCTTTTATTCACAGTTAAACATTCATCAACGCACGCATAAGTTGTGGTAAACGGAGACTGAAATGCTTGCGAGAACCAGTGGTGTTCATTCCCGTGTTACGCAACATGTTTGAGCTTCTGCAAGAACCTGAGGTTTGTTCTTGCTCGTCAAGCAAGCATGGTTGAGCTTCTGTTTATGTTTGCTGATCAAAATTTATATGTGAATAAAAGCCTAAATTCAACCTGTTCATCATATAAAGAGATTGAGACTTTTTCAGAACATTTTAAAGGGGTGGTAAACCACGATTTCACTTTTCTAACTTTAGCTAGTGTGTAATGTTGCTGTTTGAGCATAAACAACATCTGCAAAGTTACAACGTTCAAAGTTTAAAGCAAAGGGAGATATTTGCTTTTAAAGAAATCAATTTCTAAGGACTACAGCAAACGGCCGCTAGGGACTACTAGACATTTCTCCAGGGTCTCTGACATCACCAGCCCCAATATTTACATAAAGCCCTCCTCCGAGAATATGAAATAAGTGGGGGCGAGGCCATTTTGTATCGCAGCAGGGAAGCGTTGTTGTGGTTAGTATGCTGGAGTGCTGTTGCCAATGCCGACGAAACGCTGTTATTTTCATCTGGAGTGCAGGTCCACTTTCTTCAGCCTTCCTAGGGACGGGGGTGCGTTACAGTGCGTTTAACATACAACGTTATATGCATGTGTGTTTGAGACATGAGGGGAACACGATCGCATTGATTTATGATGCTGCCCATCATAAATCAAAGCACGAGACAGACAGGGGTCGGAGGAGAAGATCGGAAAATGTGACATAATGGACAATATTTGTCCGTATTTGCAATACACGAGCCGCGGTTCAGCTGCACGAGACAGGCGGGCGCGTGCGGTTCACGCTGCACATCTCGCGGAGGAAAGCTTCCACAATCTTCGTGAGTTCAATCAAGATGGATTAATAAACAGAAGCTGTTTACGGGCTACAACCTGTAAGTGTGATTTATTTTTCGTCTATGTGTTTTCCTGTAATAGTTTATATTGTTAATTGTACGTTGTAGCAATGAAGTAGACATGACAGTGCTGTTTGGCTCTGCAAACCAGTTTGTTAAATGCTCATTCATACTTAACGTTATCTGACAAACACATAACGTTACAAACTGTTTAAAATCTCAACAGCGAACTTGGCATTAGTGTAAATTATACTTTGATTAGAGCTTTTATGTATTGTTTATCTACAGGCATGCTAAACATGGTTCTGTGTTTGATTTGGCTACTAGTAAAGCCAATGTTTAGTGTTCGTTCTTGTGACAGATATTTGGCTATAATCGTTCTAAAAATACAAAAGTAACGGTGCCATTCAGTAGCGATCACTATAGATCCGCAGTCTTTACTCTTGAGGACTGAACAGGTTCTGCTCGATCATCTTCACTAAAATTGTCTGGGTCTGATTCGGGCTCTTGGTATGGTTTTATTGACGCCATTGTACTACCCAAAGCACAGTCTAGCGGTAAAGGGAAGGGGCGTGACGCTTCCGAGAAACTCTAGGCGGTTAGCGAATCACAGCACACTGGGCCAGCTAACCAATCTGTGACCATTGCGTATTTTTGAGGGACTGGCTTCATAGAATCCGGAAACCATCAGACCGTTTTTACAAGGAGGGACAGAGCAGTGTAGAATAAAGGTCAAATATATGAAAAATACTGAATTTTTTAAAAAACGAAGCATGATCACATGTTACAGTGCCCCCCACAAACACAATCAAGCCTTCGAAAGAGTGTGCTTTACCACCCCTTTAACTAAACCACACAATTCATACACATTAGGTTTTACCATTTCTGTATGAACTTTTTGAAGTGGTAGTTGCATAGACTGTCAATGGAGGGACGAGAAATCTTTCAGATTTTATTAAAAAACTATTTGTGTTCCGAAGATTAACAAAAGTCTTACAGGTTTGGAATGACATGAGGGTGAGTATTTTCGTTTTTGTAATTGGGTAAATTAACCCTTAAAGTTAAATATAAACCTTATAACAGACCAAATAATGAATCTTATATAGCCTACAGCAGTGGTTTTCAACCTCAGCAAATTTATAAGGGGTCCTCAGGATGTCTTTTAAATAAAATAAAATAAAATAAAAAATTGAAATGTGTGATTTCTAAATCTGGAAATATGATTTATTGTAATAATATTTCCATGTGCGTTTAATAGATTTTATGAATAAATATGAATGAATATATATATATATATATATATATATATATATATATATATATATATATATTGTAGCAATGCAGCTAGTGCTAACTTTCATAGTTTTTGTTTGTATATAAAGGCTGTTTTTTGTTCTATAACAACATATGCAGAAATGGGAAGAAGTCCACAATGGAAACACAAGGTACACAATGAAGAGGAGAGGAAATTTGCAGGCCACTGGGTTCACTTTCTCTGAGCTTTCAGAATTCCTCTGTAGTAGCGTTAGCGCCTCTCCTTCTATTGAAATGTAGACATTGATATATTGGAGGGCTGCCTTTAGAAGTTCATTGCCGAACAGGGTACTAATGAGGGGACTGGCGCCCGAAGCACCACAAGCTTTGTGCAGATCTAGAGGATGAAAACATATTCAGGTGTCAATCTCACGCTGATTTAATAAAACTCACAGGAGATGGTTCATTGTTAGCGCCTAGCCCTACATGGAGCGCTGCGGCCACTCACGCACCGCTGTTTCTCTCCATTTCCTTTTCTCTCTCTGTCTCTTTTAGACCTGCTTTTATGTCTACGCTGTTTTTACAGTCTATCTCGCTCTTTGTCTCTCCTGAGGAAAGAGGAAGCAATCAGAGGCCTTTTATTAGACCTGGAGGCTATATGAAGGGGTGTGGTATGATTTTCCTTATTTCTGTCATAGAAGAGCTCAGCGCCTCAGAAACACAAAGCACCAGAAAACAGCACAGCGGGGTCCGCCTGCAGCAAATGAATAAATAAAGGCACATGAGAGAAGTTCAGTCACCAGAGTTGTTCAGGTATTAATGACTAAGGGATGAATGCCGCACTTACAACATCCAAATAAACAACAATGACTTTAGAGTCAACGTGAAATGTCGTTTGCCACCCAAGTTATTTTTTTGTGAGGGAAATAGGATATTCACGGTCAACATCCTAAGGCGGGGCTTGATTTTATCCACTTGGAAATGACTGAATGTTGAAAAGTGTGTTACATACCCGAATTCATAGCAACTTGACTGTTTAATTTGACGGCTCACATTGTCCATTAGCCTGTGTGGCCTAAATGACATCAACAGAAAAGGACAGTTGTTTCAGAGGAAACATTCTGTTAAAGATTCAACTGACATGCAGTTTCTTTGCAATAGTGTGCACTGGTAAATTTCTCACCAGGAGTGTGCATAAAAATAAAATAATTTAATGTTGACTTCGATGTAGCATGAGCTATATACAAAATGACATGATGTTCATGCTACTTTTTCATCTCTTTTGTAGGAGAATAAGATTCACACATAATGGTTTTACATTTATAATTATGTCCTTGGTTAATTCTTTTTCTAGCAGAATGACTTACAGTTCATGTTAAAGGTCATCATCGAAAAGCATCTAAGTCCTTCTAATGGGGTCCATCTAAGTTCCTTGAAAGCTATCAAAGGTTTCACGTTCTAAAGAAAGATGGAAAATATAAGAAAGCTGCAGACATTTTTGATACACCATCAACAATCTAAAGATCAGTTGAGTTTGTTACTGCTGAAATTGACACCAAACTGTTGCAGAAATGCGACTGTTGTGCAGGTGAGAGAGAGAAAAAAACGAAGTACTTAGAAACGATGAAACACAAAGAGTGTAACAGTGTTTTTCTTGTTGTGATTAGAATTTTATTTAAAGGTTACAATAACGTTAGTACAACATTCTCCTTATTAACATTCTCTGAACGTTTATTTGTAATATTCTAAAAACGTTAATGTCCAGTCATGATTAGAACGCTATTTAAAGGTTACAATAATGTTAGTACAGCATTGTCCTAACCTTATTTGTACTTGAAAAATATATATTCACTGAATGTCTATTTGTAATATTCTAAAAACATTACAATGTCCAGTTTTATTATCATTATTCAAATGAATATTATTTCAAATTTAAAGTTACAATAACATTCGAAACTAAAACATTTACTAATGTTCTTGAATGTTTATTTGTAACATTTTATAACCTGAACAGAACTTTGAAGCATAACAACAGCATAAGTATAAATAACATTTCATAACTGTCAACTCAGTTTTAGTTAAATTTATCATTAAAACAATATTCTGTATTTAGTATTAAAACACTGATGTGATATTGCAAGAACGAGAAGACTACAATGAGAAAGTTAAATGTATACTTTCACACAATTAAGAATAACATAAAATTAGTGGTGGGCATAGATACATTTTTTAAATCTAGATTAATCTAGATCAAAATGGCTCATTTGAATTCTGCCGAAGGCATTCAGAATATGTGTGCTCGTAAGTGACCGTTTGTCTTTTTGTAGTTTGAATAATAAATAACTTCTTTCCCTTTAAGATCTGACGCACGCATATCCAAACTTTTATACAGTATACAGTAAAAAAATATACAATAGTGTTACTACTGTGTTTACGTTAAAACTCACCAAGATGGGCATTAAGACATTTTTGAGTGTATTTGACCATTAATAAGATGGAAAAAGGAGCTAATTTTTGCACTTGTATGTCAGAGGCGGCTTTATTACGTTATGTGTGTGTGTGCGCTTCAGATGCGAGAGCGAAATCTGCAGGAATTAGTAGAATTAAAGTTATGTGCAACCCCGCGCGAAATTCAGACCGGTCACACCAATACTAACAAAAGTCCAGCAGAACACCCGTTCGCAATGTTCAGAGGATTAACCGGACTGAATGAGAGGAGACGGGTGCGTGTCACTCGCTGTCGGTCGGAGAGGAGAGCGCAGGTGATATCGATACTGTAGAAAATTAGTATTTTCGTTTCAGATATTTCAGTATCGATACATAGCGAAATATGGATATTTTTGACAACACTAGTAGGCATACACACAGGTTCGAAGACTCGTTCTCTCGCCTCCAACAGTGCAATTCGGCTAGGTGTACATCCTCGCTAAAATATCAAAGTGAAAGTCATCATAGCTTGCATAGTATAGACCCAGCTCCCAACCCAACTTTGAGAACAGATTAACGGCAATATTTTTTTTATCGCCCAATAAGAGTCACGCAGCACGTTAACGGCCCACCACTACATAAAATCATGCAATATATGAAACACATCAAAACTTAACATTTTCATAATGATTGGTTAAAATGACCCAGCAAGTAAAACCCAGCAAACACAAAACAACACTTACAAATATGGAAGGCAATGCATGTATATTCATATGTTTCAGTCACAACACTTTTCCATTCATCAGCCATATTTAATGACCATCAGTGGGTAATAAAGTAATGACAGTGAATACAAGAACCATTACCTTGCCCAATTGTTAGGTATAAATATGGTGGATGGTAAGAAAAATCACGTATATGAATAGCACTATTCAGTTACAACAAAAACATCAATAGAACATAAAAACTAAGGGAAATTCATTCAATTTTTCAATTTAATAACATTTACATTTATGCATTTTTCCAAAGCAAGTTACAATAGAGCAAAAGCAATTTGTCACACAGCCAGCAATATTCATAGTGTACAATGCCAGGTTTATTAGAAAGCTTGACTAGGAAACAATCTAGAGGTGAAATGCAAAGAAATAAACAAAATTCTATCATCATTACTTCATCCTCATCACACCTTTTTGGATCTTTAAAGATACATTCTATTTAAAAAAAAATAATTGAAAATATCTTCTTTTGTGTTTCGAAGATGAACAAAAGTCTTATAGATTCTAAACAACATGAGAGTTAATGATGAAATATTTTACATTTTTGGGAGATTAATCCCTTACATATTCAGAGACACAGACAGAGACAAAAAAGCAAATGGAAAAATATTTTGCGTAGCTGCTGTTCATATTATTTCAAGCAAAAGATAATCATGTGTATTTAATCTGCTATAACTGGAGTACAAGTTATGAGGTGCATTATGTGAATTCTTGGCTAAAGCATGTGTCTTTAATCTAGATTTAAACTGGGAGAGTGGGTCTGAGCCTTGAACATTATCAGATATATATTCCAGAGTTTAGGAGGCAAATACGAAAATGCTCTCCCATCCTTTACTGGGCTTAGATAGTCAGGTACTACTTAAAGTCCAAATTTTTGGGACCTTAAAGAGCGTGATTAATTGTAGGGCTATAGAAGATTGGTTTATACAGGGGCTGAACCATTTAGGGCCTAATAGATCAGTAGCTTTAAAGGGATAGTTCACCAAAAATTTTTAAATCTGTCATCATTTACTCACCTTCAAGTTGTACTAAACCTGTATGAGTTTCTTTCTTCTGTTGAACACAAAAAATTGATACAGTGCATCCGGGAAGTATTCACAGTGCTTCACTTATTCCACATTTTGTTATGTTACAGCCTTATTCCAAAATGGATTAAATTCATTATTTTTTCCCTCAATTCTACAAACAATACCCCATAATGACAACGTGAAATATGTTTGTTTGAAATCTTTGCAAATGTATTAAAAATAAAAATAAAATAAACAAAAAAATCACATGTACATAAGTATTCACAGCCCTTGCTCAATACTTTGTTGAAGCACCTTTGGCACCGATACCAGTCTCAGGTCTGTTTGAGTATGATGCTACAAGCTTGGCACAACTATTTTTGGGCAGTTTCTCCCATTCTTCTTTGCAGGACCTCTTAAGCTCCATCAAGTTGGATGGGGAGCATTGGTGCACAGCTATTTTCAGATCTCTCCAGAGATGTTCAATCGGGTTCAAGTCTGGGCTCTGGCTGGGCCACTCAAGGACATTCCCAGAGTTGTCCCTTAGCCACTCCTTTATTATTTTGTGTGCTTTGGGACGTTGTCTTGTTGGAAGATGAACCTTCGCCCCAGTTTGAGGTCCAGAGCGCTCTGTAGCTGGTTTTCATCAAGGATGTCTCTGTGCATTGCTTCATTCATCTTTCCCTCGATCCTGACTACCCATAGGAAAGAAAAATCCAAAGTGAGGTCTTTTTAACATCTCAAATGTTTAATGTTTCTCCTAGAGAAAAATTAGGTTAGTTTAAGATCAAATGGAGATTTTTGCTTGAGTCTCCTGTTTCTCACATTTGTCTCCTGAGACAAAAACTCTAACACTCACAATGGTCCCCTTTAAAGTTTTAGAAGAGATCTCAACAACATCACACACTGTGCTCAGACTTTTCTCCTTAGCTAAAGAAACCGGATTGCTCATTTTTGTGTCCTCTAAAGATTCAGAAGAGATCTCAACAACTTCACACACTGTGCTCAGATAAATCTCCTTAGCTGGAGAGACTGGATTGCTCATATTTGTCTCCTCAAAAGATTCAGAAGAGATCGCAACAACATCACACACTGTGCTCAGATAAATCTCCTTAGCTAGAGAGACTTGATTGCTCACACTTGACCTATGTTTACACGCATACTAAATGGTTGTACAAGACAAACTTTGCAATGTTAAACGAAGAACAAAAATGTTATGCTGCAACCATGAAGCACTGGTACACTATAGTATTACATTTGGTATAAAGAAAGAATTTATCTAGACTAAACATTGTAGACTTGTCTAATCCCTTGTTTGGAATAAGCACTGCATATTCAATGTAGGGCATTGAAGATACATTTAAATGAGTATCCCTTGATATTCTGAAATGCATAACGCTACTTCAATGAAAGTTTCAGTATTCACAAAATTAATAAAAATTAGATTATTCTTAAAAGTTTGTTATGAACTATGGCTGTAATTGTATACTGTATATTGTTGTAAAGGAACTGCTCTGAGACATGAAGGGTGAGGATCCAAATGCAGACAAAAGGTCATACACAAGCAAGCAGTCCAAACAAGACAGGAGAGACAGGCAAATATTCCAAAACCAAGACACAAGGAACCAGGGAAACCGCTCAAATATGCAGTGATACAACTAACAAGACTTCGCAATGAATGAATGAGATAAGCTTATATAGGGTGAGATAAACAGGGTAATGAGACACAGGTGGATGTCATCAATGAGTGCTGATGAGTCCGGGCAAAGGATTATGGGAGATGTAGTCCTTGATGGAGTGACAGTCTGGGGTGGAGTGCCCTAAGGTGGTAATCAGGGGCACTCTAACTGGTGAATCATGACAATTGTATATGGCTGTATATAAGGCTGTAACATAACAAAATGTGGAAAAAAAGTGAAGCACTGTGAATACTTTCCAGATGCACTGTATTTTGAAGAATGCTGGTAAAACCAAACAGTTGATGGACCCTATTGACTTCCATAGTAGGGAAAAAATACTATTGAAGTCAATGGGGTCCATCAACTGTCTGGTTACCAATATTCTTAACATTTTCTTCTTTTGTGTTCAACAGAAGACAGAAACTCATTCAGGTTTAGAACAACTTGAGGGTGAGTAAATGATGACAAAATTGTCATTTTTGGGTGAACTATCCCTTTTTGTTATCAGTTCACAGTTATTATGAGCATGATATATTTTTTGTTTGGCTACTTCAGACAACTGCGTGAGAACTGGAAGTGTGGCATCAGAGTGCAAGTGGTGCTCACTGCAGAGCCAAATGGCGTCCAGCTCCACCGCTCTGGACGTCACGGGTTAAGCTTGACATAGGCCAGCTCCATCTCAGTAGATCTAATCAGTGGAGGGATATAGGTAGGGTTAGGGTGTGGTTCGGCCTTCTAGCTCCACCCATTGTGCCCAAATTACATTCAGAGTGGGGGAGCTGATACTCCTCCACAGTAGGTGTGTTCGACTTAAAGCGGAGCCAGTGGTGAGAGTGCTAATGAGCATCACCTGCGTGCCACACCGGTCTGGAAGTCTGGAGGAACTCTGGAAGGATAAAAGGAGGAGTGATGACCGTGGAAGACGAGAGAGAGTGGAAGACGGAGGGGCTGCCACTTTACTTTCATTTTGTTGTTGTGTTTATTTTGTGATTAAAATTTCATTAAAAGCTCGCCGGTTCCCGCCTCCTTCTTCCCTTATCAACGAACATCAATACATTTTGTGCTGAAATCCGGGAGGAAAGAGGAGGAGTGACTGCCGTCCATGAGGGGACGGAGGCATTGCCACTGTTTCTCCTTTCCCCCGGGTTTCTCTCAATGTCATGAGAACATTCATCAAGTGAAAATAACATCATTAGGACATTCCATGAACGTTGTTCATTATATAATGGTATAAGAACATTCCAAAAACATTTTTTAAGAATTTTTGTTCTAACATTTACATAATCTTTACAAATTGTTAGTTAAAGTTGTGAGAACATTCCCTGTTAGCTGGGATATGTTAGAGAGAGTTTAATTCTCTGTAAAGCACAACAGAAAAATTGTGAAAATATCATATTTTTCTAATTGTTTTCAATGGGAGCGCCGTGTTTTTAAAATGGCAGGAGCGTAACAAGGGGCTGAGCATCTATTGAACACTCAAGCACTGAACTCTCACTGCCGAGAGTTGAAGAACGTTAATTTTTGAGTAAAACGCAGAACTCATCACTGTCACTTTTTACCCAGCCATCCAATCACAGTGGAGAAGGGGCGGAACAAATACAAAATCGACCAACCGCCACATTCTGCTTGTACAACGTCAACAGATGACAACAAGAGCCAAATCAAATACTTTACATTGTATCAACATTTTTATATAGAAAACAATACAGAACAACACATCTGTGGAATTAGATACTTAACACTTCCGCAGATATTCCGTATCATAACAAGCAAAGGATCTCAACTGAAAAAAGTGCTGTGCTGCCGAAACGCTCTCAAGCGCCCACAGCAAGGCGTTTTAAGCAGAGCACCTAGCGTTTTCAGCTGGCTAAAAACACTTTGGTGGACACATGGCCTAACTAGATTATACAGGGAGTGCAGAATTATTAGGCAAGTTGTATTTTTGAGGATTAATTTTACAACATTAATAATTAAACAACAACCATGTTGTTGATGAAAACTCATTAATATCAAAGCTGAATATTTTTGGAAGTGGTTTTTAGTTTTAGCTATTTTAGGGGGATATCTGTGTGTGCAGGTGACTATTACTGTGCATAATTATTTGGCAACTTAACAAAAAACAAATTTATACCCATTTCAATTATTTATTTTTACCAGTGAAACCAATATAACATCTCAACATTCACAAATATACATTTCTGACATTCAAAAACCAAACCAAACAAATCAGTGACCAATATAGCCACCTTTCTTTGCAAGGACACTCAAAAGCCTGCCATCCATGGATTCTGTCAGTGTTTTGATCTGTTCACCATCAACATTGCGTGCAGCAGCAACCACAGCCTCCCAGACACTGTTCAGAGAGGTGTACTGTTTTCCCTCCTTGTAAATCGCACATTTGATGATGGACCACAGGTTCTCAATGGGGTTCAGATCAGGTGAACAAGGAGGCCATATCATTAGATTTTCTTCTTTTATACCCTTTCTTGCCAGCCACGCTGTGGAGTACTTGGACGCGTGTGATGGAGCATTGTCCTGCATGAAAATCATGTTTTTCTTGAAGGATGCAGACTTCTTCCCGTACCACTGCTTGAAGAAGGTGTCTTCCAGAAAGTGGCAGTAGGACTGGGAGTTGAGCTTGACTCCATCCTCAACCCGAAAAGGCCCCACAAGCTCATCTTTGATGATACCAGCCCAAACCAGTACTCCACCTCCACCTTGCTGGCGTCTGAGTCGGACTGGAGCTCTCTGCCCTTTACCAATCCAGCCACGGGCCCATCCATCTGGCCCAGTCTTGACGTTTCAGCTTGTGTGTCTTGTTCAGTGGTGGTCGACTTTCTGCCTTTCTTACCTTGGCCATGTCTCTGAGTATTGCACACCTTGTGCTTTTGGGCACTCCAGTGATGTTGCAGCTCTGAAATATGGCCAAACTGGTGGCAAGTGGCATCTTGGCAGCTGCACGCTTGACTTTTCTCAGTTCATGGGCAGTTATTTTGCGCCTTGGTTTTTCCACACGCTTCTTGCGACCCTGTTGACTATTTTGAATGAAACGCTTGATTGTTCGATGATCACGCTTCAGAAGCTTGGCTATTTTAAGACTGCTGCATCCCTCTGCAATATATCTCACTATTTTTGACTTTTCTGAGCCTGTCAAGTCCTTCTTTTGACCCATTTTGCCAAAGGAAAGGAAGTTGCCTAATAATTAGGCACACCTGATATAGGGTGTTGATGTCATTAGACCACACCCCTTCTCATTACAGAGATGCACATCACCTAATATGCTTAATTGGTAGTAGGCTTTCCAGCCTATACAGCTTGGAGTAAAGGCCAATTTATACTTCTGCGTCGAGTGCACGCAGAGGGTACGGCGTACCCTACGCATAGACGCGTTGGTTACGCCGTACCCTACGCCGTACCCTGACGCGCACCTCTCCAAAAATGTAACAACGCGTCAATTCTACGCGGACCGCAAGCGCTGTGATTGGTCTGCCAGAACCCTTCCCTCAGGTCAATAAATAAATAAAAAATCTGCGATAGTGTGTGTGTGTGTATGTGTGTCCAGAAATTGGATGATAGTTCCTTACGTCTGCTATAACACAATATTTTGCAGTCCAGCGATTCTTTATGGTAGTAAATAAATACATAGATCCACTGAGTATAGTTTATTTATTTTCTCATTAAAACCAAAGATGTTAATCAGTAATTGTATATCAAGAACAGGGACACATTAGGGTATATTTCGTGAATGAAGTCTCCGCAACAGCAATCGATTGCTCGAGCCACCGCTGCTGAAGACAGCGGCCACGAGCTCCGCATGATTTCACAAACACATTCCAGCGCCAGATCGCCTTATTTAACTTTATTAATCAACTAGAGATGCTTAATTTGCTTTAGATACAACAACTCAAGCTGCAAGAAAAGCCGCTCTCTCACTGCTGCTGATATTCCGACATGAATGTACAGATTCTCCACACGAAGCTGCTTCTTCTTCGGCTGTTCTCTTGATTACACCAACATGCCCGAGGACACTGCCTACTAGCGTCTGCATGTGTAACTGCACATTGACGCAGACAACAGCGCAGAAGTATAAATGCTCACGACGGCGTCGGCTACGCGCGTAGCCTACGGCGTACACTACGGCGTACACTCGACGCAGAAGTATAAATTGGCCTTAAGACAACATGCATAACGAGGATGATGTGGTCAAAATACTCATTTGCCTAATAATTCTGCACTCCCTGTATAGGGTGCACAAGCATCATATGAGTTGTTATACAGTATATATGAGCATGACGGGTATTGTAGTTCTAGAGAGTGTGTGTCACACTTATCTAATTTAGGATTTAAAGAAGTTTTATTTGAGATGTATGTGTTAAAAACTTACAACCAGAAAATTAACACAACTTATATGTAATGGAAAAAAATCTGCTGTAGTGGAGAACACAAATACAGTCACTAAAAATGGACTGAGGTGCGGAATTAACGCAATTGGGGTGCAGGATTAACATCGCGTTCAGTTGGTCATGCAAATTCACAATGTTGACCAATTGTGGGATGTTGGTGGTGCAAGGGGTGAAAAGTAAACAAGTTAAAATAGAGTAAAAGTACAGATCCAGGAATACCATCTTAATTAGGAATTTTGTAACTTTGCGAGAGTAAAGATCGAATCAATGTGGAGTTAAGTGAGGGCATTCTGGCTAAAGTAAGCACTTCAGTTGGAGTGGCCAGGTTCCAGCCTGATTAATAGAAGTCAAGCAGATTGTTCTTTGTAAGAAAGTTACACATTCCAAACTCAAAAGCTTTTGACATGAAAGGGAAGATGGAGAGCAGCCAGTAGTCTTCATCTGGCATGTTTCAAGTGAGGTCAGATGTGGATTGTAGTGGAATAAGGTCAGCCAGTAGATTGTGTCAAGGTTCTGAGTGACCAATGCTGAATATTTTGTTCTTGAAATGATAAACCCCTCAGTGGAGTGTGATGATATCAGATGGGGAGAGTGAGATCAGTGAGGTGAGAACTGGAGGTGAAGGAGCTACATGAGGTAATGTTCTTCTGAAAATCACCACTGGGTGAGATTTGGAATTTCCATGATCACAAATCTGACCATGAAATAAACACTTTGACCTGAATCTCTGGAGGTTGTGATAGCATGATATACTGTCCATCCTCAATGGACTCCTGCAGATAGATACCCTTATCTTTGTTTCACATGATATTGACTACTGCAGAGAGACTCATAGTCCGGTCAAAAATCTTAATGTGTTGGCTTTGAGGAGGAGGTATCTGTCTCTAAAGAACAGGTTTGATAAATACTGTTGTATAATTGTGGATAATTGGCTGTCAGGTGTGGGAGACGCATCTTAAATAGGCTAAAAGATTACTTAGAAAGAGATGTAACACTCAGCTGATTTCCTCTGACAAGTAGAGGCTGTGCAACAATAAAGATGTACACTGGTTAACTGACTGAAAACTATTTGTTTGTATCAGGGAGCGCTGTTAATTAGAAGGCAAATGAAGACAATAGAAATTGGCCTGATTAACAATGTAATACACTGACACTCCCACGCAATTTGCATCACCACAAGCAAGTGGAAAACAACACATGTTTAAAAAGTGCATACAATAAAGTGAATGTTAAAATATCATTAATATACATATTATTTATGATTACAGTAAGTGTTTACAATGTGTATCTTCCACCTCCTTGAACTACCAGCTAAATATATAATGTTATCAAAAATGTAATCAATTGGTTTCATTCAAGTTAAATAAACAAATAAGATACACTACAAGGTTCCACAAGGTTTAGGAGTGTGTTTATGGGAATTTTTGACCATTCTTCTAAAAGCGCATTTGTGAGGTCAGGCACTGATGTTGGACGAGAAGGCCTGACTCGCAGTCTCTGCTCTAATTCATCCCCAAGGTGTTCTATTGGGTTGAGGTCATGACTGTGCAAGCCAGTCAAGTTTCTCTGCAGCAAACTCACTTATCCATGTCATTATGGACATTGCTTTGTGCACTGGTGCGCAGTCATGTTGGAACAGGAAGGGGCCATCCCCAAACTGTTCCCACAAAGGGGTGTCCCAATACTTTTGTGTATAATCACTTCCATGGCCAAAGGTATATAAAACCTGGGCATGCAGACTGCTTCTACAAACATTTGTGAAAGAATGGGTCGCTCTCAGGAGCTCAGTGAATTCAAGCGTGGTACCGTGATAGGTTGCCACCTGTGCAATAAGTCAATTCATGAAATGTCCTCTAGAGTGACGAATCACACTACTCTGTCTGGACGGGTCTGGATGTAGCGATTTCCAGGAGAACGGTACTGCCTGAATGCATTGTGCCAAGTGTAAAGTTTGGTGGAGGGGGATTATGGTGTGAGGTTGTTTTTCAGGGGTTGGATTTGGCCCCTTAGTTCCAGTGAAAGGAACTCTTAATGCTTCAGCATACCAAGACATTTTGGACAATTTCATGCTCCCAACTTTATGGGAACAATTTGGGGATGGCCCCTTCCTATTCCAACATGACTGCGCACCAGTGCACAAAGCAATGTTTTAAAGGGACCATTAATATAAAGTGAGAAAATATTACATAATAAGACTGAATAAAGTGGACTACATTACCAACAAAAGTCTAAGGGTCAGGTTAGAAAAGTCAGAGTAACCTCAACCTTTATTTATAACACCACATAGAATCTTAAAGGGGTACTTCAGCGCTGGGAAGATGAATGTGTATTTAAACTGGGTCATTTATGTAGTAGAAATGTGAATTAGGGGCCAAGCACCGAAGGTGCGAAGGCACCTATTGAAACCGTTCCCGTTCCTATTATTATTATTATTCTTCCTTCTTCTTCTTCTTCTTCTTCCGCCACGAAGTCTATGGCAGCCCATAGAACCGAATGGTAAAAAGTTGTGAAATTTGGCACACAGATAGAGGACAGTCTGAAAAGTCTCCATAGCAAATTTGGAGTCTCTAACTCAATCGCTCTAGCGCCACCATCAGTCCAAAATTTGACTCATGTTTATGCTGATAACTTTTTAACCATAAGGGCTAGAAACAAAATTCTTTTTTCCTCCGAATCCTTTGCTCAAGCCGATTCGATTGCACCCTATGACGTCATTTTCCGTCATAATAATTTTCCCGCCATTTTGAATTTTCCGAAAAACCTACTTTTGCGAACTCGTCCTAGACGGTTCATCCGTTTTGCACAAAAATTGAACCAGATCATCTTCAGACCATGCTGACAAAAAATCTTGCAAATCAAGTTGATTCGTTAATTCGTTTTTGATAAACGCGCAAACAAATTTTATGTACCGGTTGCAAAAACACACTTAAGGCAATATCTCCACAACGCTTTATCGTATTCAAACCAAACTTGGTACATGTCATCACAAGCATGATTTGAGGCAACGTGCAGCGTTTCGGCGCAGTGCCATCTACTGGTCTAGAGATACAAAAAATTGCTATTTTTGCTTATAACTTCTGAACTGTTTGTTCAAAAATCATAAAAGTGGTCTCGTTAGATTCAGGACGTCATGTCGAGTCGTCTGATATCCAATTTTACCATATCGGCCATTTTGGCTGTCGGCCATTTTGAATTATGTGCTAAAATGCTGTATTTTATGATCGCATGAACGGATTGTTACAAAACTCAGTATGGGTCATCAGCACGATGTCCTGAAGTAGCCTGAGAAGTTTCGAAACAGCGCCACCTAGTGGATAATTTTTTTTTCCAAATGCTTATAACTCTGGGTGAAATTGACTTATTTTCATGGGAGTCACTTTTTTTGTCTCCTGAATCCTCACCGAGTCCAACAATACCAGACTTGCTAGGTTTCGGCATACGGTTTGTGCAGCGTTGTAATTTAGCGCTTTAAAAACATTAGCTGATATCTTCAAAACCGCTAGTCCGATCGAGACGAAACCAGCGTCAGAAGTTCGGAAACATAGGTCGATAGCTATACGCTAATGCCCAAATGTCAAAATATTGATAGTAAGGGGGTGTAAAATCCAATCAAAGTCAGGTGTCAGTCATTTTTCATGTGTTTTATCATATAAATGTCTATAACTCCAAAACGAAATGAGATATTTTCACCACAATTGACACAGACATGTATGGGCTCACTCCGAGGACACATAAAAGAAATGGTAGGATTGTGCCACTTGGTGGCGCTATAATAGAACAAAACATGAAATTCCCATTGACTACAATGCAGTATTATGATATAAAATGCTATACTTTACAAATAAATTGTTGTATCATTACGAAACTTGGTATGTGCCATCAGCACCATGCCTTTAAGGTACAGCACCGCCATGTGGTCCATCTTTATAATGAAAAGGCCTCTTGAGGCGAGATCTCTGCAATGACATATTGACACTATATTGACACCCTGCTTTGATATATTGACACCAATCTTTGCATGTGTCATTGTTCCCTTATTCTGACCACACCACATCAATTTCTAAACTGTGCCACCTATTGGTTGAAAGTGATAAATCATTAAATCATTATTATTGACTGTATTTATCATTTTACAGCTATTTTTCCTAAAATCACCTTAATAAGTCTTTAATTGCTCATTGCTGCAGTTGATCTGACACTGCCAGCCATTTTGGCATGTCTTGTCTTCTTCTTTGCGCTTGGCCCCGGTATTGCTGCTTGCAGCTATATTTATTTTTGAATTTGGTGCCTTGTAGACTGAGAAAAGACAGAAAATGTATTTTTGTCTCATGTGGATGAAAGACAACAACTCCCAGAATGCACTTGCTTCGCTGCCCAACGAGGCCGCTCCCAAAGCCACGGCTACAGGTTAACACTTGCCCACTGCGACACCACCCCACCGTCGTTATGATTTTCATAGTAATACAATCATTTCGTTCAGTTAGAGAATAAACACTTCAATTAAAAACGTGTCAATAACGTGTGAGTGAGCCGAACAAAAGTCACGTCTCAAATGCAGCAGGAGTGATATTGCATTCATCACAAGAAGGGCTGAGGTAAGAGCAGCAGTCATTCACAGCGCGTGTCCAGTCTGGCGCGTTTTCAGATCGCATATGGAAGCTTAACTTTCATAGCAATTCATTGAAAAGTTGTAACACTCAGTTTGCTCCGCACCTCTCCGTTATTAATGCCCGATTTTTTCCAGAAATAAAATGCATAATTCTCACGTCTCAGGGGGATATGAGGGGGAAAGTACCATAATTTGAATATACTACCGGGTTTCTACTGATACAAAGCTTAATGCTAAATCGCTGAAGTAACCTTTTAAGATCAGATGTTCCAATCCACTCTGAAAGTCACTAACTTTAATGTAATTCAGACAAACTATTATATATATCCCTTTATAATAAAAAGTATGGCATGTCTTAAAACATGCTGAGAAATTACATCTCCATTTTAAGAGCATAACGGCTAAACAGATTTGCTATGGTCTAGACCTTGAAATAATAAGGCTTTGAAAAGCTGAAAACCAAACAGAGATTACATCTCTGGCTCCTTATGGACAAGCCACGGCAAATGTATAACTACTTTAAAGTAACTCAATTAAACAATGAAAAAAGTTAGTTTTGAAAATATCTTTTGAATGCTCACTCTTTAAGTCACTGCTGAAACACACAAAACATTTAGTTCCAATACATTCGAGGCAAAAAAAAAAGCATTAGAAAATCTCTCTGTGCTTCACTATAGTTGGTCCAAAATGACTGTTGTTAGCTTATGAGCTCCTCAAAATGTACTTTGAGATTGCTGTGAAAGGGTTGTAAAATAGCTTCATTTCACAAATGGCTCACCGAGCGTTTAAAGCATGCTGTCATAAAAAGTGGGAATATTCTGCAGTACTTTTATTTGGAAAGGTTACCGTCAAGAATCAGGCTTGACCACTAAACCGCTGACAAAGTATTCAGTGAGAAACCATGAGAGAAAGAAGTTTAACGATGTGCCCTTTCATTCACCTGTATTGAAATGCAGTGTGCAGATCGAGAATTGTTTTGAGTCATGTAATCACTTGAGGTGTGCCAGTACTTCTGCTGGCCATTTTAAAGAAACTATGGAGTGTTCTAGAAGTAGTGTGAGCTGAAACAAGCACAGGCCCCTGAGATGCACATCACTTTTGAAATAATGGCTTGTTTATTCTACATAAAAATGTTGCTGATTTTGCTACAACTATAATCATGTTCATTCTGTTTACATGTACAGACATTCATAATGCCTATATAAATATGTGGGTATTTTTATTTTACATTTTTGAAAGGCTCTTATGCTCAGCAAGGCTGCATTTATTTGATTAAAAAAACACTAAAACTGTAATATTGTGAAATCCATTAAAATTAACTTTTGTTTCTATCTGAATATATTCCTGAATTTTCAGCATCATGACTCCAGTCTTCAATGTCACATGATCCTTCATTAATCATTCTAATATAGCCTACTGTTTTGCTGATAAATTAACATTTCTTATTATTATCAATGTTGAAACTTATGCAGCTTAATATTTTTTGTGTAACCCGCGATAGAAATTTTAAATTTATTTTAAGTTTAAGTTTATTTGTCCACATTTAGTCCACATTTTAAGTTTATTTGAAACTGAAATCTTTTGTAACATTATCAATATCTTCACTGCCACTTTTGAATAATTTAATGCACCCTTGCTGAATAAAAGTATTATGTATGTAGTTAAATATTTGTGTGAAATGTCCCACCTCAAACACAACATGCAGACAGGATCTTATAACTGAAACAAATGCATTTTTCTTATTCATTAACATAATATTGTTCAAAAACACTTAAAACAATTATGAATTCTTAAAATTAAAAACATAGTTAAAACAAATCAAATGAGTCAAATATAATAATGTAAAATGAAAGCCAAGTTCATTGTTTTCGGCGTACTGTATCTCACTCCGGACCCTATCATTTGCCTAATGGGACCCGCACTCTCTACCAATCAAATGCAGCCTAACGGAGCAACCCCACACCATGGCAACAGCGGCAACGGTGGCCGTGGTAACAACAGGGAAGAGCTGTCGTCCTCAGTGCCAAAAAAAGGGAGCATGCTCAATAAAGATAATTACGCCTTTTAAAGTGCTGGTTGCAATCCTTCAGCATAATGTGCTAATTGCTCAGAGATGTAAGGAAAAGAAGAAAAAAAACGGGATACAACATCACTTAAGGGAAAAAAAGAATGGGGGTTTGATTGGGGGTGGGGGGGGGGGGGAGTGTTTGAGGCAGATGCGGAGTATGAAATTATCTGTGGGTGCTCGCACACACAGCTTAGCTGCGACACGGACAGGATACAGGACGACCTCCCACACTTCTATCGGAAGATGACAAGAGCCTGTCTGCTCTGAAACGCGCCACCTCCCCTCCCCACCCCACCTCAACTCCGCATACTGAAAAGGTTACGACTGTCAGTCAAACGCAACTCTTTCTCTGTGTCTCTCATCCGCTCACTCTCCCTCTCATAGCCACGCACGTTTACTTAGGACAGGACAATAGGCGAAAACATGCCTTTGCAGCAACAAATGTCAACTGGAAACATTGAGGAATAGTTAAGGCAGCTAGTGAGAAGGGGTGCGACCTAGAGATAATCTGTCATGCTTAAATCCACGTTTTAAAAATATCCTACAGGTATCTTGTAGCGAGAACCAGACAAAAGAGCAGATTCAGACAGAGTCTGTCTCGTCCTAGTCTGCGGCGCGCAAACACGCCCTTAGAAGCAGCCCAAAACCTGGCAACAGAAAGCTTTTTTTAGAGCACATTTTTCATTTTCTTGACACACACAGTGTAAAGTTGTTTTCCCCTTTGCCGTGTTTGTAGAATTCGATTGGCTGAAACGTTGCTAGCCAAAATTTCTCCTCACTCCGGCAACAGCCGAGCACCAGTCGCCCCACGTCCTGTAAAGGGGGGCTTCAGCGCCTGATTGGCTCCTTTATCGTGCCCACCTTCCCTTCTCGCTCCACCAGCCAGTGTGCTAATTTATTCCGAGTGTCACACTCCAGTCTGAGCTGTGTGTCTTACTCCGCCGCTCTGCTTTGGCATGTTCCTCGCTAACAGCAGGGGAAGGTGGGAAAGGTGTGTGTGTGAGTCTGAGTACGGCAGTTGAGTGAAGTGCTTTAGAGTCTGTTTAGGAGGGGGCATATGAGTGTGTGTATGTTGTTTGTGTGTGTGTGTGTGTGTTTGTCTGGCAAACAGAAGTGTTTTTTGTGGGAGGGGTATCTGAGTGCTGCCTGAGTGTGTGATTGTGTGTTTGTTTGTTAGAGTTCACAGAGGACAGAGGATGAATGAATGTAGACGCTTTGCAGATTTATTCATAAATAACATTGTCAGAATTATTCACATTCAGAAACTCATATGTGGCATGACAGCAGAAGCATGGTCATGCCCTTTCCATACTCAATGACATAATGACATATGAATAATTATATATATATATATTTATATATATATGCATCTTGCAGTTGATGGAGATTTGTGGGATGCACATCCAGGGCACGAAGCTCCCGTTCCATCACATCCCAAAGATGCTCTATTGGGTTGAGATCTGGTGACTGTGGGGGCCATTTTAGTACAGTGAACTCATTGTCATGTTCAAGAAACCAATTTGAAATGATTCGAGCTTTGTGACATGGTGCATTATCCTGCTGGAAGTAGCCATCAGAGGATGGGTACATGGTGGTCATAATGGGGTGGACATGGTCAGAAACAATGCTCAGGTTGGCATTTAAATTATGCCAAATTGGCACTAAGGGGCCTAAAGTGTGCCAAGAAAACATCCCCCACACCATTACACCACCACCACCAGCCTGCACAGTGGTAACAAGGCATGATGGATCCATGTTCTCATTCTGTTTACGCCAAATTCTGACTCTACCATCTGAATGTCTCAACAGAAATCGAGACTCATCAGACCAGGCAACATTTTTCCAGTCTTCAACTGTCCAATTTTGGTGAGCTCGTGCAAATTGTAGTCTCTTTTTCCTATTTGTAGTGGAGATGAGTGGTACCCGGTGGGGTCTTCTGCTGTTGTAGCCCATCCGCCTCAAGGTTGTGCGTGTTGTGGCTTCACAAATGCTTTGCTGCATACCTCGGTTGTAACGAGTGGTTATTTCAGTCAAAGTTGCTCTTCTATCAGCTTGAATCAGTCGGCCCATTCTCCTTTGACCTCTAGCATCAACAAGGCATTTTCGCCCACAGGACTGCCGCATACTGGATGTTTTTCCCTTTTCACACCATTCTTTGTAAACCCTAGATATGGTTGTGCGTGAAAATCCCAGTAACTGAGCAGATTGTGAAATACTCAGACCGGCCCGTCTGGCACCAACAACCATGCCACGCTCAAAATTGCTTAAATCACCTTTCTTTCCCATTCTGACATTCAGTTTGGAGTTCAGGAGATTGTCTTGACCAGGACCACATCCCTAAATGCATCGAAGCAACTGCCATGTGATTGGTTGATTAGATAATTGCATTAATGAGAAATTGAACAGGTGTTCCTAATAATACTTTAGGTGAGTGTATATAGGGTCATTGAGTTTTATAAAATAAATTAATATTTTTATTCAGCAAGATGCATTCAATTGATCAAAAGTGACAGTAAAGACATTTATAATGTTACAAAATATTTATATTACAAGTAAATATTGTTATTATGTATGTAATAACAGTTGATGATATTCATCAAAGATTCCTAAAAAATTGTTTAAACAGTTTACACAGACATATGAAGCAGAACTGTTTTAAAGATAGAAAAGAATAAGCTTACAGATCTCCAGCTAAATATATAATGATGCATGACCGTCATTCACAAACTCGCCAAAAAAAATAGACAAACACAGCAGTGCCGAGCGACCGACAGCCCTGCCCCGACTGAATGGACAAACAACTCATTTACTGTTATTCTTTGGCATTACAGAGGATTGAACAAGATCTTAGAGGTTAATTCTGAATAAGCTCTGACCTTGTGCTTCCTGTTGGGAGGCAATATAGTAGGTGTCTTACGGCAGAACATCAATAGTGAGCACCTGTGGGGTCATTTGAATAATCTGCTTAGCGAGATGTGAGAATGTTGTAGGAGCTCGCTGAGCTTGCATAATTTCCCTGCTGTCTCCTCGACTGAAGATGCATGTCAACAACTGAGCTGAGAGACACTTTTCAAACTAGAGTTCAGAAAAAAAAATGTACACAAGGAAAAATATTCTGCAAGCTTCAACGTGTTGATGGAATTAGGAGAAAAGAAGAGGAGGGGGGTGATCATGGGTAATTTTAGGACACAAATCACACTCCCTCACAGACATGTAACATATCCCTGAGGAAACTAGATGTTGTTCTTTCGTAGCTCAGTTGTTTCATCTAAGTATTCAGTTTTTCAGACCCCCTGCGGTGAAAATCCTGTTTTTAATGTTATTTATATGTCTATGTGGTGTTTTTAATATGCTTTAAAGCTATAGTCTATGATTTCAAAGATTGTTAATTATTAATAACCTCGTTTAGATGCTGGTTATGGTTCTACAGTACAATCCTAACAATATGAAGAGAAAAAAGAATGAAAAAAATCCATTCACTCTATTGGGTGTACACCCGCAGAGAAATTGACCAATGTAAGCTGTCCGGCCGGACAGTTTACATTGGTTAACTGCTCTCATCCAATCCCCTGCTCCACTCGCGTTTCCCCCCGACCGCACCCCACCCCACATTTAAAAAAAAAAAAAAAAAATGTGAAGAACACCGGACTCAAAGCCGAATCAATATAGGGTCCACCGTTGCCCGTTGGAGGAAGCTTCAGAGAAACCTTTGGACTTAAAACCGACGCTGATTTTTTGTTGAGCAGGTAAACATTTATTTATACTTTTATTGTGTGGTGTATTACATAAATAGCTTTTTATCAGTCTGACAACATGATCATGCTGCCGGTCGGCATTGGAATGTTAGCCGTTTAGCATCGCCTATCACGGGTCAAAGTAATTATATTTCTTGACGTGCTTGACTATTTCAATAGGCCTAACGTTAGCGGTTTTCTGTTCGAGCCGATAGAACATTGCATGTGTTGCTAATCTTGCGTAGGCGTGAACTCAAACGTGTGCCTTTGAGCTATCAACATCTCTGTTCCGATGTTTACTCCTGCTTGACTGAGTGACGTTGTTCAGGTCGTTTCCCGGTGGGAGGGATCAGGTAGCACAGAGGGGAGGGGTGTGCGTGTGGAGGGGCGGGATGAGTTTTTTAAAAATTCAGGCTTTCTCGACTGATTTTCAACATCGTAGACTACAGCTTTAAGACAAACCGTGTGCAAATGCATAAGTCAACACCATTGCTGAGTATTTTCTCCTTAAAACTGCAGTGAAAAATAGATAACATGTTAGACATGTTTAAACAACGCAATTTCAAATCTTTTTTCTTACTATCCTGACGTCGTCATACTCAGATTCTAATCAGAATATATGAGTTTGATTCTGCTCCATTGTAGCCTAGAAATCTAGATGCACCTTAGCGGCAGCAAATATAATTTGCAGCCAGGGTTGTCTAGCAACTCTCCGTTGGCTTGCGAGCTGGAAAAACCAAACTCTGGTCAGGCCAATCACATCATGTATAGAGTTGGTGGGCGGGCTTAACATAATGATGGTAGAGTTGCGGCGGTTCCGCGTGCTACTTGTAAACAAAGAAACTGGCGAACAGCGGTCTTTGGATTCTGCTTTGGCCACGACTCTGGAAGACTTGGAGTTAAGCTTTTCTTGAGAAAAGAACAAAGAACGGCACTGAAGTCATTCTTAAAAAAGGAAAATGTGTTCGGCGTTTTGCCGACCGGATACGGCAAAAGTTTAATCTATCAACTAGCTCTGCTTCACCTTCTTCATTGCTCTGGTTGGTTGTAGGCTATCCTATTGCGTGCAGAGGGAATTTGAAAGACAACCGTTTATCCATGATTATGGGGCGTGTTTCAACTGAACAAGAAAATACCTCAATTGGATAGACCTACAACTAATTAGAGCAACTGAGAAAGTGACGTATATTGAGAAACGCTGCCAACACTGGTGCTGGAAGAAGTAGAAGAAGAAGATAAGTGTAAACGATCTTTGCCGGTGCTGTAAAAAGAATTTAAGGATACACAGAGTACTTACCAACATGATCATCATTTTTGAGAGAAATAGTAAAGTTGACTGCATATATGAACAAGTTCTCCATTTAGTAAACCCAAGCGCTCTTTGGTGACATGGATTATGTTACTGTTGATCATCTGTCCATCATCGTATAAAGCCTGCCCTGACAATTTGATTGGTCCGAACAGCTCTGGTTCGAGCACAGTTGCTCCACAACGGATCAAGTCCAGACCGAACTTCCCAACCTCAAATGTTGTGGGCGGGGCAACGGCACACACCTTGTAAACAATCACGTCAACGTGCTGGGGCGGGCTTTAGCATCATTAAATATTCTCGGAAGCCTGGGAGTCTCAAGAGTAGCTAGGTTATCCCAGTATATTTTTCTGTTAATATGAAAAATCTGGTAGGCTACTTTTAGCAATATAACGGGGGAATTATGTATATGATGTTTACATTTATGCATTTGGCAGACGCTTTTATCCAAAGCAACTTACATTGCATTCAAGGTAAACATTTTACATTTTGTCAGTTCTTGCTTTCCCTGGGAATCGAACCCATGATCTTGGCGTTGCTAGCGCCCTGCTCTACTGTTTGAGCTACAGGAAAGCCAGCTGATGTATGATGTATATTACGATGTTATGATGAACTATATGCCTTTCTCCACTGATGTTCTACAACACGTTCTCAATACCAAGGTGCATGGTCAAGCACCTTCAGCGTCACAATTAAGAAGTTAAAGGTAGCCATAGGCATCTTTTTTTCGACGCGCAGGGTGCTTTATTGATTTAAATGAGAAACCTTTGGTGTCATGCACAGACGAGTTGGTCATGGGAACGTTATCGTCATGATGAAATTATATATTGGGTTATGATTTTGCCATTATGACATGTTGGAGTGTGATTCTCAATTTAATCAGCCAGCATAATTTTATTTACTTTTATGTAATCTATTTAGACACGTTTGAACATGTAACCCAACCCCATCACATCCCTAAACCTAGCCATTTGTGTATTATATGATATAAAATACAGGATAGGACAGGCAGATACGACTGCATTTTTATATTGTTTAGAAGTGGGTAGGTTTAGGGTAGGAGTGGGGTTAGTTGCTCCAAAATATAAAAGTAGCCTATAAATATTCATAAAATCATGTCTGTCTGCTTTTACAAATGTACATAATTAAACGCATCTTGATCTGACACATTGGGCAAACAGCTGAAATCTATGGAGTACTCTGCGCGTCAATATAGTGGCGCCTAGGGGTGCCTTTAGCGTCTTCATTGTGACGTGGACAACCTGGTCTCACAGAATTCCGTGAAATGAACACGGGACCCTTAACACAAAATCCGTGGCAGTTTCACGGAATCGCCGAAAATTCCGTGATGGGTCCACGGAAGTGATTCCTATGCAAGTCAATGACAGTAAAAAGCAGACATGATTTTATGAATATTTATAGGCTACTTTTATATTTTGACTAACTCCACTCCTACCCTAAACCTACCCACTTCTCAACAATATAAAACACATAACAGGCAAATACAAGTACAGTCACAGGTATTTATTGCAAAAACTGACCAAAAACAGCATAAAAGTATCAACTCATGTTGCATTCAAGTCTTCTGAAGTCGCTCGATGTCTTCATGTAAAGAACAGAGTTGATTTTAATGTTTTAATTGCTAAAATGATGATCCCGCCGCGCCGTGAGCACACTCATTCATATCCCATTCAAATAATACACACGACTCTTTAGCGTGACGCAATCTGTCACGAGACACACGAGAGCCAATGGCATTTTACAATCAAAGCCGACGTAATGACGCAATTGGTCACGAGACATACGACAGCCAATGCTGTCAAAGCTGACGTAACGTTTTTTCCGGCAGTAAAATTTGAAATGTGTTTAGGATCTTTGGCGGATGGACTCGACGCTGCTGATCGCTTTTGAGGATTTTCTTCACACAAATCAATCGTTTGGCCTCGGAACACTTGGAATATTTGTACTTTTTGAATAAATTGTGCCTGCAGTCGTATCTGCCTGTTATATCCAGTTTTTTTTATAATACACAAATGGTTAGGTTTAGGGAAGGGATTGGGTTACGTGTTCAAAACGTGTCTAAATACTGTAAATAAATAAAAAATGAAAATAATTATAAATAAAATTATGCTGGCTGATTAAATCGAGAATCACACTCCATGTCATAATGGCAAAAAAAAAACATAGTTTCATGATGAAAACAATGCCCAACGCGTCTGTATACTGTCATTGACTTGCATAGGAATCACTTCCGTGGACCCATCACGGAATTTTCGGCGATTCCGTGAAACTGCCACGGATTATGAGTTAAGGGTCCCGTGTTCATTTCACGGAATTCTGTGAGATCAGGTTGGACGTGGAAGGCACTTGACCATGCTTCAAATTTTGATGGCTCGTTTCGAAGGATACTGATTTTTAGAAGGCAGCGTCTGATTCTGAGGTGGCGAACGGGAAAATGGTTTGTGTAACATTATAAACACATTATTAGCTGTTTGATAACGTATAGTCAAGCAAAAGGCTAGTCATATTACTTACCGTTATGTGTCCGACATTGTACATAAAACGCATTCCCATTCTGATTCATCGACAGGCCGGGCTCATTTGCATATTCATGGTCCGCATATACTAAATGAAGCAAGGGTGTAGAGTTACATTCAACCTATTTTAAGACATGAATACATTTTCTTTTCACAGGAAAAAAACTGTTAAATATGTCATTTTGGAGATCAAAGATGAGATTTAAGGGATAAAATGTTTGACTACAGGGGGAATTTAAATTTCATAAGTAATAGAAACAAATGATACATACAGTATGACTACTTTAGCTCAGGTCCTTTGATCTTGGAAGAATTTGATGAGACATTCTGTTCAGCAGATGAAATAAATTCATACAGGTTTGGAACAACTTGAGGGTGAGTAAATGATGACTGAATTAAATTTTTTGGGGGTGAACTATCCCTTTAACATATGTATAAATCACTAATTCTTTTAAAGTAACACTGTCCAACATCGACATTAGCAGATAAAGTTTCAAATGTAGACAGCTTTCTTTTGCTTTCTCATTGAGATATTTAAAGGTCCCGTTCTTCGTGATCCCACTGTTCAAACTTTAGTTAGTGTGTAATGTTGCTGTTAGAGCATAAATAATACCTGTAAAATTATAAAGCTCAAAGTTCAATGCCAAGCGAGATATTTTATTTAACAGAAGTTCCCTTTCAAAGCCTACAGCGAACGGCTGGCTTGGACTACATCCTGGTACTTCCTTCATAAATGACGTCAGTAGAACAGTAGAACAGACTAACCTCCGCCCACAAGAATACGTGAAAAAATGGGGCGTGGGCTTGTTGCTGTCCCACGTGGAGAAGAGGACGTGTCGCGTGGAGAAAAGGAAGTGTTGCGTTTGAGTGTGTTCGTCGCCATATCGTCGAGACGCTGTTATTTTCATCCCGGAGTCAAATCACCTTTGGTTGGCTTTCCCAGGGACGCTGTAGAGATCATTGAGCGCATACATCACCCCGTTAAGAGGCGTGACCTTTCCACGTGCGCTAAGCTGCTGTCGAATCACAACACAGGAACCGTGACACGTTCGCTAAGCTGCGTCAAATCCCAACACGGGAACCGCTGGCACAATCAGAACTCGTTACGTATTTCTGAAGGAGGGATTTCATAGACAAGGAACTCATCAGCCGTTTTTAGGACAGTGGAAACAGCGGTATACAGATGAGTAAATTGTGTTAAAAATACTGTTTTTTTTACACGCGAAACGTGAACACATGTTATATTGCACACTGTTAACACAATCAAAGCTTCAAAAAAACATGAAGAACGGGACCTTTAAGCTTGGGATGAATGTAAAGGGAACAACGGTGAAAAACAATACAAATTGAACTACGGGTGCCCTGCCATGTGGTAATTCCCGCCTCTCATTTTCACAAATCAGCTGAACAAGTCCAAATGGACAGACTAATGACAGAGAAAACAACTCATCCACTCAAATATAACAAAGGATATTAAATATTAAAACTTGAAATTACTTTAAAAACATAATGATCAGTGAGTAATTCAGCTTTTAGAGAGCACTCAGTTTGGTGAAAATGAAGGTGCATCTGCGTGCCTGCAACTGTGACACCTGCAGTGTTTACAGAAGATCTGTTGACTAATGCTCCAAAATATTTATAATAACAGCTAGCAATTATAGAAACATGTAAAATCAAGACATAATGCTTTTTTACTACATTATTGCAGTTACTGGTTATTATTTTTTAAAACAATTATTCATGAAAATTTTTATAAATGCATAATACGAGACAATGATGTGATTTTAATAAATAGTATACTAATATAAACATCTTGATTGATTGAATGGTAAATGATATACCTTCAACCTGGCAAGCATCACAATGAACATGTTTTTTTTCTCTTTAATATGTTCAGTATGGATGCATTACATTGATCAAAAGTGACCGTAAATACATCTATAATGTTACAAAATATTTAATTTCAAATAAATGCTTTCCTTTTGATTTTCCTTTCATTTTTCAACACAATATTAGATGTTAATGTATATATTAATGTTTCTTGAGCAACAAATCAGAATGATTTCTGAAGGATTATGTGACACCTTAGACTGGAGTAATGATGCCGAAAATTTGGTTTTGACATCACTGGAATGAATTAGATCTTAAAGAGATCATGAATTGATTAAGAAATCAAAATTTCTTTGAGCTTTTGGCATATAAGAGGTCATCATACTATAAGAATATGTAAGTTGCAGAACTGAAAAATTGCTTGTTAGTCCAATAACAACTTTTATTGAAACCAAGCCATGAGCAGTGTTGGGGAGTAACTAGTTGTAATGATGTACGTAAATTAATTACAAAATAAATGTAACTGCAATCCGTTGCAGTTACTGAGAATTTTAATGATGAGTGGCGGGAAACTGAACAAAGAAACATGTGACAAATGGAAACACACTGATCCCAGAGCTAAGTAGGTTAAATAGGGTAACTTGTAATCTGTGACCTATTACATTTCCAAAGTAACCTTCCCAACACTGGCCCAGAGAACGACTCATTTTGGAATGTGCCTATTTACGTCATATAGGTGAAAGAAGATCAACGCCTACTTCTACATCGTTACAACTGTAGCCCCGCCCACTAATTCATTCCACATGTAATGCTTATTTAATATGCAAAGATGTTAGCCAATCATAGCAGTGGGCGTTTACACTGAAGTCTCACAGCAGACATGCCCCTTCAAACAGAGCGTTCAATTCAGTGGGCTAAATCAGGGTAGGAAAAAATGCCTTTTATTTCTAAATTATGATATTTTTTAATGTAAAAATAATACTAACATTATAAGTGCACCCCAGGAAACGCCATGGTGAGCATAAAAGACTTCTGTAAAAAACATGAAAAAAATCTTACAAACGTTTGAATGGTAGTGTATGAATTTACACTGGACTAAAGTATATTATCAAAATCACTTTGAGAAAGCATTTACTACTGTCACTCCTAATGATCCAAAGTTCCAAACACAAAACCAAGGTCTTGAACATTGGGGCAAGTTTTATTTTATTTTTATAAAGCATAAAGAAACAGAACAGTAAATTAAATTCTATTTGCAAATAATATTAATGAATAAATACATAGATCTGCCAATAACATTTTAATTCCTTAGTGGTCTGGTGGTAGAATTTTTGTAAAGCGTGTCACCGGGTTGCAGGTTCTAATCCCTCATATAGTTTTTTTTTCGTCATTAAAATCAAAGATGTTCAATAATTGTATATTAAGAGCAGGGACATGTTTGAGTGCATTTTGTTTTGTGATTTCACTGAAAAGAATAGAGTCCCCGCAACGGCATTAAGCGATAAATCTACGCATTTGTCTGAGTGAAGACTGTGCACGAGCCAAAAGAGAACTTAAACCCCGCCTACTTTGATTTGATTGGCCATCGCAATCATTTTGACATTGACGAGCGCCGTTAGACCACTGAGGCAGACCAGGCTAAAAATTTAACATTTAAACCTCTTTGTTATCCTAGAATACAGAGAGTAGCATAATGAATTCAGTGCAATAATTTTAAATATGGGGTGTGGGACTTTTCCCCATAAATGTCTATGGTGGTTACTGTCCTGCACAAAACTCAATTTCCCAACCACCATTCTTCACCTAATCACACTTAAACGTTCATATCAAAACAACAAGTTTATATCTATATGTGTGTCAAATTTCAATTGACTATTTTCAATTGGAATGGAGTGTACACAGATTCGAGCAGTTTTCCAGCAGGAACAATGCATATGAAGTGACCCTCTCCCTGGCCCAGTGTTGGCAGCCTCTGTCTTCAGGCTGTTAATTGCACTTGGCATGTACATGATAGGAAGTCCGACTAACTGCCTCTGTGTTGTGTTTGAGTCTGGCTCACTCAAATTCAGTGTTCAGTAAAATGAAATCTGATCCGTGTGGCCACATACTTTGTCACTTGCTTTTATGAGCTACTTCATATACTATAGTGTAATACGCAAATCAGCTAAAATGAAGTAAATGCCCTTATTTACATACTAGCCTTTTCAAATGAGAAACATCTGAACCCACCTTATTTGGAGGCTGAAGGGAATTTTAGCTGCTGAAGGCATGTTTGGGTCATTGATTTAGCACATAAATCAGTCTACAGTCACCCTGCAACAATTACAGTGACAGAGATTAAATGAGCCAATCAGGAAGCGCCAATGTCTTTGTTCACCTCACGTTATCTTCAGGGCCGTCATCACCCATAGAAACACAAAGCCTTTCTGTGATGGATGAATGTGCTACTTTTGCTCGCAATAAAAAGAGCAAAAAATACACATGCAAGATTTCAGTTGCTATTTCATCAGCCAATCGTAAAGGCAATATGGTCGCGCTAAACAAAAGCCTGGCGATGCTCCAGCTGCACATAACAACAGTGGTTTCTGTTCTTCCGTCTGCAGTCCTGCTGCTTGCAAAAAAAGACACTAATTAAAATAAACCAAACACAATGAATGATGCTTAATGGCTCTAACTCAAAATAAATGCAGGGAGCTCGTCGCTGCCGCCATTGTAACAGGCTTAAATATCGAATTAATTATTGTTTGTTGGTGCTTAATCATGGAGGGGGACAAAAGCAATAACCTGGCATTGTTATGAGATAACATAAACAGGTTATTTCCGGGTCTGCTGATAAAACAATGAGCGTATTAATTGCATCTTCTGATTGAAAATGACCTCGATAACCCCGCTGTGTGTAAATACGTTTCAAATAAAAGACTTTTAGAAAAGGAAAATCCCCTTTTTCTTTTTCGAAAGGGTTTCATTTGAATTCTAGCGAAGTAAAATGGTAATTTGTCTAGACACATTTTTTTCTTCTTCCCTGCAGGAGGTCCGGAGAAGGAGAACCCCACATAACTCACACACTGATACCTTTGACCTCAGTCCACTAATTTAAATGATATTACATGTCAATCATGTCTATTTATGGCCCTGCTTGTTCCTATTCCAAATTATATATTTTCATTGAACTGTCAAGGCATCATTTAGCAACGTTAATATTTAACTCAGATACCTCAAATTAATTTTCTCACTACGATTTAACCTAGGAGATGAGCTAACCTCAACTTTAATAATTAATGACAATGGATTAAGTACCTATAGTGTAATTAATGAGAGGGGTAATTATTTATGTTATGGTTCATTAGTCAACTTCCTGCAATGTCATTGCTTTGCTTACTATTATTACCTCTGAAGTTTTCAGCGTAGCTGTTAAACGGGCCCTTATTTTGATTTAGTGATTAAATGAATTTGCTGTAACTCGGTTCTGTTGATCTCAGGAGTGGTGATTGTGTCATATTCTGCTCCATTACAATCCCAAACATTCTCAACACGACGGCAGAGACCCGATCAAATTTGACAGAGATATTGAGAATATGGAAATAACTCCTCACTAATGAGCAGATGTGAGCTTGGCAGCAGGAACGCGCCCTCTTTCTTTTCCTCTTCCCCTTTCTCCTTTACTTCCAACCTCCAGTTCCAACAGAGAACTGTCTCCAGTTCTCTCACTTTCTCCCTCCATTGAGTCATTGAATTTCAGAAGACCCAGAATGACTTCAAATGATTTCCTGTGACTTGCTATCGATCTGTTTTGAATCCAAGCACAGTGAGAGGTGAGAGTGTGCACTTCTTTCCTGTCCTGGTCCATCATTATGTGTGTGAATATAATATAATTAATATAATATAATATAATATAATATAATATAATATAATATAATATAATATAATATAATATAATATAATATAACAAGCATTAGTTAATGCATTATGAACTAAAATAATTTATATTCAGCAATAGTATATTTATAAATTAGAATGCATTAATGTTAACAAATTGAATAATAATATGATAAAATATATATTTTCAACATTTTAGAATTCTATAAAAGTCATCAAAACTACAGTATGTAAAACACAAAATGAAGTATGACACTGTTCTTCTAGAAGCGCATTTGTGAGGTCAGGCAATGATGTTGGACGAGAAGGCTTGGCTTAAAGTCTCTGCTCTAATTCATCCCAAAGGTGTTCTATCAGGTTGAGGTCAGGACGCTGTGCAGGCCAGTCAAGTTCCTCCACACCAAACTCGCTCATCCATGTACTTATGGACCTTGCTTTCTGCACTGGTGCACAGTCATGTTGGAACAGGAAGGGGCCATCCCCAAACTGTTCCCAAAAAGTTGGGAGCATGAAATTGTCTTGGCATGCTGAAGAGCTGAATAGTGCCTTTCCCTGGAACTAAGGGGCCAAGCCCAACCCCAGAAAAAACAACCCCACACCATAATCGCCCCTCCACCAAACTTTACACTTGGCACAATGCAGTCAGGCAAGTACCGTTCTCCTGGAAACTACCAAACCCAGACTCATATATCGAATTGCCAGACAGAGAGGCTTGATTCATCACACCAAAGAACAATTCTCCACTGCTCTGCGCCCAGTTGGCGGCGTGCTTTACAACACTGCATCAGACGCTTTGCACTTGGTGATGTAAGGCTTGGATGCAGCTGCTCGGCCATGGAAACCCATTCCATGAAGCTGTCTACACACTGTTCTTGAGATAATCTGAAGGCCACACGAAGTTTGGAGATCTGTAGGTATTGACTCTGCAAAAAGTTGGCGACTTCTGCGCACTGTGTGCCTCAGCATGCGCTGACCCCGCTCTCTGATTTTACGAGGCCTACCACTTTGTGGCTGAGCTGCTGTTGTTCTCAATTGCTTCCACTTTGTTATAATACCACTAACATTTGACCATGGAATATTTAGTAGTGAGGAAATTTCACGAATGGACTTATTGCACAGGTGGCAACCTATGTGGTATCACGTACCACGCTTGAATTAATTGAGCTCCTGAAAGCGACCCATTCTTTCACAAATGTTTGTAGAAGCGTCTGCATGCCAAGGTGCTTGATTTTATACACCTGTGGCCATGGAAGTGATTGGAACACCTGAATTAAATTATTTGGAGGGGTGTCCCAAAACTTTTTATCAATATAGTGTATATATATATTAAAGGTGTCTATATAGTTTTTACACATTATTTATTCGTTTTAGTTATTTTAGTACGTCAAGTTAGTTTAAACAAAAATGAGTAATGTTTCCTTGGCAACTAGCAGAAACAAGTTAACGAAACGCTTATAATGAAAACCATTTGTTTCAAATATCTAACCTTGGTCTGAGATGTAGTAACCAAAAATTTTAAACAAAGTAAAACTTATATTTGAGCTTCTTAAAAAAATAGCCACCTTGTTTTACATAAGCACAGTACAAGTTTACAACACTAATTTCAAGCATTATCCTAAGAACACAATAAACATAAATTCAGTCAAATCCGACTGTGTATGTGTTTATTCATGAATTAGGCCTTGCAAGTTGGGTTGCAGTTTCTAAAGTTATTGGCTTGTCACCATAAAGTTTAACTGTATGACTTTAACTAAGCAGCCTGCATGGTGCAAACACCCTCCAAAGACCATGACGGTCTTTAAAAAGCACATTAGACTCACATGCCCATTTGTAATACAGCTGAAAGACGAGCAAACGATATCACCATAGTGATGGCTAATATACAGCAGGACAGGGTGTGCCACGTGAGGATGCCAGTGGGGTGAAATCTCTGCTTGCCCCCTCTGTGTGATGGATGGGATTTGCCCTGCTCCATCTGGGCACGGACGGGCCACATTCATCATGTCCCCAACCGAGAGGGAATATATGATATTGCGGCCCTTAACACACGTCTCAACAATATGGCATCTTTACCCTCTCACCTCACTGCTATACAATGCTTCCCATGTTTCCCAATTAACTCAATAATTACCAACTGCTGCCTACAGAGGTTCAGTCCTGTGACACTGTAGTCATGAAATCATTAGGTACTTTTACTTAGTGTCACTGTTTAACCAGCTGACCTGGAAAGGACTGTACTGTCCCTGCATGACCCTGCAGCACTGCCACACATGCATTTGTGAAGCTCTTAAAGGGATAGTTCACTCAAAAGTGAACTATCCCTTTTTTTTAAATGTTTTTTTTTATTTACTCACTCTCATGAGGTTTTTTATTCATGGAAAACAAAACAAGATGTTTTGTTGAAAGTTCATGCTGCCCTTTTTCATATAACAAGTGAATGGTGACCAAGGTTCATTTTGCCCTATTTAACGCTCTGAGTGCATGGTCTGAAGCACATAGCGTGGGTGCACTTAGGGCATGTCCGAATCCACTTTTGCTAGTTTAACGACATTAAAAAAGGTTGACGCATGGTCCAAAAGGGTTGTACCTAGTCTCTTAATAGTCATAGATGGGTTTTGGGCGTCAGAGTCTCATCTCATATTCCCTTTAAAAGCCAGTTGCGCTTGCACCAGAGAGGATTCGATATTTACATGGCGGAAAGACTAAACACTTCTCTAGAGAGGAATCCTTTTATTTTTAATATTTAAAAATGTGTGTGTGCTGCTGTGCGTCCGTGTGTGTGTAAAAGGTGTACGCACATTGTGCACCTGCCTATAGTCGTTTTCAGTTGCATCAAAATAGCAACGCGCCAACGCACACCAGCACGCCCTTGGGTGAACAGATTGGCGCGAGTGCATTTGCTATTTAAACAACGTGGCGCAGGATGTGAAAATGATAACTTCGCCAGGCTGAAACGAACAAAAAACACTTGTCTGGCGTGACGAATTGCGCTGGGTGTATGATAGGGCCCATTGTCTGCTAAAAGAAAGAATTGATTCTGAACTACCGAAACAAGTCGTCAGTAATTCCAGTCTCATTTCCTGTTACATACCTATGTAACAATGTAACAGATTTGCATAATGCAATGTATGTGCAATGTATATTGTGAGAAAATTATTGCTTTTTGACCTTGGATGCATGTAAAATTGTTGTAGGAGACCTACAGAATAACATAATTGGGCACTTTAAATGACTTATGGACTTGACTATATTGAAGTGATGCTAATGACAGCTTAAGTTTTATAATAACATATATAAACATCTACATGTAAAATCTACATTTAAGTTTTTCCCAGTTACAGTATGTTAGTTTTTCAGTTTTATTCATTTATGTTTGATAATAACTGATTTGTTTTAACATACAATATATTTGAATATGGCGTCACACCAGGTTTGATATCTTAATGTCAAATTTCAAGTTGTTTTACTGTTGTGTAGTTCCCTTTCAAGGGAACTCCTGCTGTGTCAGTGATGCTTTGGGAACGCTCTGAGTAGTTGCGTCATGAAGCAAGTGTGAAATCCGTCCAATAGTGTGATGAGACGTCAGAGGCGGGTGACTATAAAGCCTGCCCAAACAGTGCAACACTAGCTTCTGTGTCTTCAGCAAGCGCTATATGTGAAACTGTCTGTCCTATTTATTGTTGTCTGTCAAGTACACAAATTATAATGGTATGGCGAGCAAACAGCAGCAGTTTAGATCATGTGTTCATCCCTGTCCCTGTTACATCATGGATGGGGATACACACAATCTGTGTGTTGTTTGTTTGGGAGCGGAGCGGAGCGGAGCGTGCACAGTCTGCATTTGAGGGTGCAGGCTGTGTACATTGTGAGCAGCATCCACTTCGCATGCTCCGCTCTCGTCTGGCGCTCTTCGAGGAGGGGGCTCAGACCAGCGTTCCTCGTGATTCGGGTCCTTAGATCATGGGGATCGTAGATGGATCTGTCAGAGGGGTTTGAGACGGGCCCTGCCCTATCTCAACCTTCACCTGACAGATCCAGTGCCTTCTTCCGGTGTGTGGAAGCACGCGCTGTGGTTCCTTCCGCACCGGATGAGGCACAAGCGCTACACATATCCAGCTCTGAGGAGTTGGATTTTTTACATTTAGTTTTCGATAATAACAGTCTCGTTTGTGTTTACATATATTCAAATATGTCCCACCGGGTTGAACATCATTAATGCCAAATTTTATTTGTTGTGTTTAAAGTATTTCCCAGTTATGTTACTTTTTCAGTAATTGAAAATGTTAATGAATATGTTTTAATTTAGTTTTCCATAATAACACAGTCTAATTTGTGTTCACATATATTCAAATATGGTGTGTCACACTGGTTTTGACATCATTAATGCCAAATGGCATTGGTTGTCATGTGTCTTTTAACCATTCATGATCATGTCAAATATGAATATACACGTCTTTAATTTGAAACGATTTTCAGTGAATCACTAAATTGATAATGATATTCAGCTATCATATGACTTCAGTAGACATTAACCCTTGGTATGATGTCTTTTGACATATATATATATATTTTTTTTAACTGCACCTGGTCACCATTTACTTAAAAGAGCAGCTTGAACATCCTGCCTAACATTTACTTTTGTGGACTGATGAAAGAAAGTTTTACGGGTTTGGTACGAAATGAGAGTGAGTAAATGACAATTTTTTGGGTGGCCATAATGTCTTCTAGGCTAAATGAAGTAAATGCGTGCATTTTTAGTGCATTTCAGTTTCTTTCAATTGCCATTTCACCAGGTGTCTAATCGACAGACTGTGACTCAATGCTGTCGTTTTTTTCATCATATTGGTCTTAATAAAAAATAATTATCTACTAGTATAACAGCATTTAAAGCAGCAGAACGTCTCACTGCAGTTCTCGAGTTATAAATATCCCACATCCTGAGCGTGTAATGTGTTTTTGTGCATGCAGAAATAAGGGTGGCATAATTGTGAGGACATTGAAAGCTCTAATAGCTCAGCCCTCATAAGAAGTAATAACCAAACACACATTGACTATATTAGCCATCTTCATTTAGGAGCCTCACTAACAAGCTTTTGCAACATTGTGCTAATGAATGTCTCCTTCAGTGTGAAGGGTCTTTATGTTTAAATGCATGGGGAAAAAATATTATTTTTCTGGCAAGTCCATTTGCCTAATTTTTCAATGTAGAGATATTTTTTAAAAGCCTAGAGACACAAACAGGAGACCTGAAGAAAATAATTTTCCAATTAACAATGGCATTTGAATACTAGGAAAACAAGCTCTCATTTCGCGAATTAAAAGCTGTGGAGAGTCAAATGAGAGATAGAAAGGAGTGATAGAGAGAGTTGATGTGTGAACATATGTTCTGCTGTCATTAGCTTTTCCATTATCGCTTATGAGAGGCGCAGCTGATTCTGTTGTTTATAGGCAAATGTCGCTCTAAATGATGATTTCAAAGAGACACATGTTAAAATAAATCTCTGAAAATAGAGGACAAGTTGCATTACAGACGCCAATTTGCCAGGAGACCCTTTTAGTTATAACAATCTAATAATCGCTTTATATTTCCAAGGACAAATATGGTAATTGTAATATTTCATTTAAAATGAAAAGAATATATTTTATAGTTTGTCATGCTTTTCTGAAAAAGCGTTACTGTAGTTTCTCATGTATTTCTAAAAAGGCAAGAAATATCAGAAAAATTAAGACTTTGTGACAGAACAGAGTAGGACACTGGCTGTTGGCTATAAAAGACCTTTGGGGTTTAGCGGCTGACACTTGACTGTCAGTACCAGAAACTTACAACATTCAAGAGATAGATATGACATATATATACATTATATATGCATCGCGGGACCACAAACCATCAACTGTAAAGCTAGTCTGACTTAATGCCCTTTAAATGGGGTGGAAAAAAAGCAGACAAAAGCCCATGTAACAAACCTAACCTGACATCACAGTCACTGTCTCAGTGCAAGCACTGTACTACCGTATATTCAACTCCGAGGAATCAAAACTGAGGGCTTGTCAATGTGTCATATGCATTGTGGACGCAAAGCTAGAGTTACACAGAACTTACACAATACCGTGCAATCCAACACAATGCAATTTCTATGGTACTGGTATTGTGCAAATATTATTTCTTGAACGTTTAGTAGTAACATTTTCAAATTAAGAATTTAATTTAACACAATAACCAAAAAAATTAACACACACACACGTCTGATTTGCTATCTTTGTGGGGACTTTCCATAGACATAATTGTTTTTGTACTGTACAAACTGTATATCCCCTACCCCAAACCTACCCATCACACAAAACTTTCTGCATTTTTACACTTTCAAAAAAAACTCAGCTTATTTCCACATAGGGACCTTAATTTAGTTCCCCACGGTGACATGAGTTCCCATGAGTCAGTGTGCATTCAGGTTGAAAAGCCGCCACCGGGATAGAAACACACACACGCACACACAAACCATTTTGAGGCCAAAGACTCCCTCGTTAAATATAGGCAGCAATATACAAATATTGTGTGGTTACAAAAAAAGACGTTGTTTCCTAAATTAAAAAAATAAAAACAAACTTTTAAGTTGACAGTGTAACCAAAATTATTAATTAACAATACTTTCCTCCTTTCAATTAAAGACTGATGCTTTCAGCAAAAATTAAACTAACTGCAATTAATCTCATGATTTCTAACCAGTCTTTAAATAAATATACATATAAACAAACCTTACCAGATTTGGTGAACATGAACTGTAAAAAAAATCATTGCATGAAACGTCTCGGTTACGTATGTAACCCTCGTTCCCTGAGGAGGGAACGGAGACGTAATGTTAGTGACTAACGAATGGGGGTTTCGCTTAGAAGCCAATCATCTTCGAGAATTCAAAAACGCCCAATGGCAGTGCCAATGCCATGGGCATGCGGAATTTGCATATGTAACTCCGCCCCACCACGTGGGTATATAAGGAAGTACGTGGGCAATATCGCATTATGTTTACCTGCTGAGGAGCCAAGACTGAACTCTCGGCCGTTCCAGCAGTACCGCGGATGTAGCAAAGGGACGTTCCCTCCTCAGGGATGTTACATATGTAATCGAGACGTTCCCTTTTGTTTAGTCACTACGACGTAACGTTAGTGACTAACGAATGGGGGTCCCAATATATTCACGCCACTCGGCTGTCTTCCAGTGCCCTGCGAAGTGTGAGCACCCTGTTGTAAGGCTAGTACGGACGAAGGACTCCGACTTAACACAGGAATACCAAGGTACACTGGGAGCATATTCCAGGTGGAGATATGCAAAGACACCTACCCATAGGGAGGACTTAGAGAGTACACATATGACCCGCTGCGGGTAGCATATGGAGAACTCTGGGGGACCAGCTGAAGGTGGATTTTTAACCCCAGGGTGGCAGGGACTTACCAAGGGAAAGACACCTGCTCACTGAGGAGGCTTAAGGTGGAAATATACGTTCGCCAGAGGGGAACCATGCACACGGGGCACCTGGCCGGACACGAGGGTCTGAGCTCGAGAGGGCAGACTTACTGGTGTCGGCGTCGACAGTGCTGGAGGAACTCAGGGCTTTCGGGAAGCTCACCTGAGGAATATATCGCACGTATCTAGTCCGTGGAGTGGAATAGCGAGCAAGCGAAGACACCTGAGCCTAGTCCATTACCGGCCACTAGTAGAGATGAGTACATAGTCGGACACAGGCTCCACTCGGAGATTGTAGAATCTGGCGAATGTGTTAGGTGTCGCCCAGCCTGCAGCTCTGCAGATGTCTGTCAGAGAGGCGCCATGCGCTAGAGCCCAAGAGGAGGCCACACTCCGGGTGGAGTGGGCCCTAACCCCAAGGGGACATGGTCGACCTTGCTGCTGGTAAGCCAAAACAATGGTGTCCACTATCTGGTGAGACAGCCTTTGCTTTGAGAGAGATCTTCCCTTCCGCTCTCCACCATAACAGACAAAGAGCTGGTCTGAGGTACTGAAACACTGCGTCCTGTCTACGTAAGCGTGGAGAGCGCGTTCTGGACAGAGCAATGCCATGGCTGGGTCTTCCCCCTCCACGGGCAGCGCTTGCAGGTTCACCACCTGGTCTCTGAACGGAGTAGTGGGAACCTTGGACACATATCCAGGCCAGGTTCTCAGGATTACGTGAGAGTTAGCCGGCTCGAACTCCAGGCACGCTTCGTCAACCGAATGGATGGAGGCCAATGCGGTCAGGAGCGAAGTCTTCATTGACAAGAACTTAAGCTCGACTGACCACAAAGGCTCAAGGGGAGACCTCTGCAGAGCAACTAAGACTACTGAGAGGTCCCAAGAGGGTACGAGGGGAGAGCGAGGAGGATTCAGTCTCCTCACTCCCCTCAGAAACCTGATGACCAGGTCGTGCTGACTTACCTTTCATTTGCCCAAGAGGTCGTGGTGGGCAGATATTGCGGCCACATATACTTTAAAGGTGGAAGGAGACAGCTTTCGTTCCAGCCCTACTTGGAGAAACGAGAGCACAGACCCGATCGGGCATCTCCAGGGGTCTTCTTGGCGAGAAGATACCAGGTGACGAAGAGGTTCCACTTCAACGCATAGGCGAAAAGCTCTGCCCTAGCGGAAGTGCTGGTATCCACCACCAGAGGTGGCAGGGTACTCAAACCTGCCGCGTCCCATCCAGGAGCCACACGTTGAGGTTCCAAAGATTGGGACGTGGGTGCCATAGGGTGCCCCGTCTCTGAGGAGATACTCAGAGGAAGGCCAAGGAGGGGCTGTCGCAAGGAGTAAGAGTTCAGGGAACCAGGTCCGGCCGTGCCAATACGGGGCGACCAGAAGGACCTGCTCCTTGTCCTCCCTGACTTTGCACAATAGCTGCGCAAGAAGGCTCATTGGGGGGGACGCATATTCGCGTAGGCCCCGCGGTCAGCTGTGCACCAGTGCATCCTCGGTCAGGGATTAAAACAGGCAGCAGAGGGAAGAGTCGTGGGAGGCAACATATCTACCTGTGCGTCGCCGAACTGTTCCAAAATCAGCTGGATCGATTGGGGATGGAGTCTCCAATCTCCAGGAAGTGGCTGAGACCATGAACTCGTAGGCTGCATGGTTCAGTTCTCCCGGGATATGGACAGCACGAAGGAACCTCAGATGCTTCTGACTCCATAGGACGAGATGGCGGGCAAGTTGAGACATACAGCGGGAGCATAGATCAGCCTGGTGGTTGATGTACGCTACTGACCATGTAGTCTGACCGGACTAGTACATGTTGACCCTTCAGCAACGCTAGGAAGCGGTGCGGGGCAAACCATACTGCCAGCAACTCGAGGCAACTGACATGCAGGAGGCGCAGGGATCCTGTCCAGGAGCCCGCGGCAGCATGTCCATTGCACATGGCACCCCAGCCCGTGGAGGAGGCACCTGTTGACACAACAATATGCCTGGAAACTGGGAGGAGGGAGGGCGCCCTCAGCGGCGAGCAGACCGAGGCGACTGAGCCGGCGGCTGGGTGCAGCAGCTAGCCGCCGTGGCAGTACGTGTTACAGCCTCAGTCTGCTCTTGGGCGGCCGAGAACTGTTGGTCGCAGTTCTCAGCCATGCCACCGAAGAGGCCAGCCTGGGATATGGGTGAGTTGAGGAGGCGGGCTCACTCACATCACCAGGTAAGGCCAGGTGTTTCTCCCCGACCACAGTTGTGGACATCGCCCGACCCAGGGAGCGTGTGGCCCCCTTCACCGCCCGGCGGGATCAGTGGCGGCATGCAGCTCATTGAAGGGTCGTCTGGGTCGGCTCCACCCTCGTGCATGTGCAAAGGGGCGGCGACCTGCCCCGTAGCTCTGCAGGACCACGCTACCAAAGTAGACGAGCCTACAGGCTTTGGGAGGGTGCTTAGGATAGCCACGCCAAGTCGAAACCCTCCGTGGACATCGTAGTGCGCAACAGAGAGTTCAACAGTGGGGGAGACCCCAGTGTACCCTAGGCCGCGGCCCTATCAAGGGCAGAGAAGACGGAGGAGGCCACCAAACGGTCACGGGAAGCACTGGGACTTCCTGGACCGCGTGATCTCCTCATGCACCTCGGGAGCGAAAGGCATTGGGGGCGGGGCCCAACAGCTGTCGGGTGCCGCCCCCAAAAACCAATCCCGCAACCACGAGCACTCGCGACAGGTCGAAGTTCCACACCAGCGCGAGGCTCGCGGCTGCCCGAGATAACATGGCTGTCAACTCTTGGTTGGATCAGGCAGTGCTGGCACACCTGAAGGCAGAACACAACCTAATCGTCATCCCCAAATGAGCATGTTTTAATTGAAGATATGTCATAATAAAAAAAACTATAGATTTTGTCATAATAGAATTCACTCAATTAACCTATGGCTTTTAATGAAAGTGAAGATGCCTGAAATGTACATCTAATTCATGAAAATATTAAATAAATGCCACTTGAGGCCTGTGCCAAATAGGGCTGGGTCATCTTTCCCCAAGAGTCTAATTTTATCTTTTTACTTAAAAATAAAAGCTAAACATTTACTCCACAAAACCAAAAATATTGTGTCCACAAATCCTTCATTAACAAATAGACACAAAAACTTTGATATTCAACATATTACAATGTCATATATCACTATTTTCAACTGTTAAAAACTGTTTTGACTGACTAGTAAGAGTAAGATGGATCATTTGTATGGACAAGCACCCAATCCTCGTCCCCAATGCCGCCCCACCCCACTGCCCCTTTTTTTGGTTTGGGCCACTGCCCCTCAAAATGTCTGTGCACGGCCCTACTTTACAGCAAGTGCACTTTAAATGTACTTACGGCTACTTACCAACGAATGAAAGTACTGATTAATGTAAGGTAACAATATGGGTTAAGGTTAAGTTTAGGGGTAGGTTCTGGGTTAGTACCAAGTTATTACCCAGTTAGTGTCATTACTACAATAAAGTACATATGCACATGCAAAACAGGACTGTAAAATTAAGTGCTACCAACATGAATACATTAAGGCTACGTTAACTTGGACAGCCCTAAAAATATTTTGTTAAATGAAAGAAAGAAAGAAACCAAGAATGATGCCAATAATTAATTCCTTATTGATTTCCTTATTAAAATATTGTGCGATATTACAATGTTGTTTCCAAAATTAAATACTGGCCTTTATATTTTCAAACAAAGCTAAACATTAAGTTGACAGTGTGACTGAAATTAGCATGTATTAACAATATCTGTAATGATTTTTGCCCTCCTTTTCATCACAAACTAGTGCTGTCAACAGGAATAAAAATAACTGCAATTTTTCTTTAGAAAGCATAAATAAATAATAACAGAAATACTACTAATAAAGAAACATCAGCGACTATAAAGACTAAATTTGAGCGGTAAATGTAAAAATAGGGGAAAAGAGCAATTTATATATTCAATTTATAATATGGTATATATAATATCTTAAGTGCATGTTAACTTTGACAATCCTAAAAATATATTTTATACAATAAATAAATAAAATTATTGTTTTCAACATTACCTTTTAATAATGAATTAATTTTGCAGACCCCCTTGTACCCCTTTGTGGCCTGCTGCGAGTCCAGCTTGTAAATCCCCGGCTTGTTTTCTTGTTCCAAATAGTTAAAGGCCAAGAACTTAAAGTTGTCTGTTGAAAACAACTGTCAATTGTAAAATCACTGCCTCCTAGCGTTATTAACTTTTTTTGGGTGAAGAACAGAGAAGGAAAGGTTGCTTCGCTGGCTATGGCTGTGCACATATATCTGCCTGACCTCTCACTGACCATCTGTGAAACTCCTGACAATGTGAGCCTCTGGAACGCCGCATGGCAGCGCTGGGACATGGGAGCAGCTGGATGCGGTGCGGAGCTGCCAAACCCACACTTGCCCCTCCAAAAATCACTTGCAGTCTTCTCAGCCTCACTCTTCTCAAAATCGCTCCTTCATTCACTCTGAAAAAAGATGCAGTCTCTTTTCAAATGGGCATGTGCTGTGTTCTACTTTCGCATTCAACTTTCGCAGCCCTTTGCTCTCTCTCTGGGTGTCTTGGCTCACGAACGCCCCAAGACCTCCTCCTATGCGTCCTCCCGCAGTCGTTCTTGGTTTCTGAGAGACGTGTTGGCAAGCAGTGGGTAAATGGCCAAATAAATGACTTGGCTGGGGGAGCGGGCACGGAGGGAGAGCGTGGAACGCCGAGCCCGCTTCCTCTCCAGAGGCAAATCAGTAGCAGGTAAACAAGTTTGGAAGAAGCGGAAGCGTGTACGGTTTGGCCCGGACTCCTGGGGGATTTTTTTCAGAGGGGCTGGTGTATATATTCACCCTCTGAGTTGAGGGTCTATCTGCAAATGCGCAGAGAGCAGCACAACCACCTGGCAAATCAGCCCTCGATCTTAACAAACTCACCATGCATGCGCAGCCTCAAACTAAATAGCAATTTAAACTTCCACATATGCCTATTACACAGTGCGAGTTTTAATCTCCTTTGATTAGAAAGGTGTACCTTTGATCTTGAGGGATGGAATGGATTTTATTTCATCTTCATGTTTAGACTGACTGCTGTGTGATCTAAGAAAGTAGAAGGATGTGGTTGTGAGCTAATTACACGACTTGATTTGAATGGATCGAACACTTTGCGGATTTAAAGAAATGTAAACACAACAGCAATTAGTAAGTGTTTATTAATAGTTTAATGACATCAATCAACTACTAACATGTAAACTGTTGATTAGAGAAAAATATGCAGCATTTAAAACTACAGAGATATTTTCTAAGGAAAATATAAGCGTTGCTTGTCACAAAGGGTATTATTGGTTCCCATTGCATTGCTGAGTGGTTGCTAGGTTGGTCGGGATGGATGTTTACCAAAAGAGTCCAATATTCATTCAGTTCACTTTCACATTAAACATTTGAAAATGGAACAAGTTTGTTAATAAAGTGTGAGCTAACTGTTGCTTTCATCGGTCAAAATGTAAATCGTTTATTAATTTGTAAAATAAAATAGCATTCAAATCTGACCAATATGAATAAGCCGCCAAGGCCAAAATTTTATGTTTAAGTTACGTTTATTTGTATGATAACCCATAAAAGGCCGTTTTTGCTCATATTTTGATTTCAACTTTATTTTATATTTTCTGTATTCACTTTCATATTTAGTAAATTAGTTGTGTTTTTGTCATTTATTTATTGTTTTTATTGTTATTATTTTTTTTAAATATGCTTATATAGTTTTAATTAGTACTTCAAGTTAAAAATAAACCAAAATGAGAAATGTTGCCTTGGCAACTGTTTTTATTTTATTTTATTTAAGTTCATATTTATTTTGTTTCAATTATTTTTGGCTTTAGTTTTAACTAATGATAATAAACCTGCTTTGAACACATATTCAAATCTTTGTGATTATAAAGACAAACTTGTTAAATGTAAAAATAGGGGAAAAGAGCATACCAAATTAAATAAAATCTTGTTGACCCACAACTATTCCCTCCTAAAATCCACGGTTCTGCAGTCCGCAGGGTCAGATTGCATACTTCCCAAAACCATTCCAGGATGTGTGTTCCATGTCCATTTATGCCTACATAAACTGAATTAAGGGATGAAAACGTAGCAATTTTTAAATCCAATTCTCCAAAATGTCCTAAAATTCAAAATAATGTCATAGACAAAAGCTTGTCTAGCCAATTCTAAGTGCTATTACTGTTTTCAATTTAAACCAACTTAAAGAGGGGAAGCATGAACCCAAAAGAGGGATTTGCATTACAGTGTGTGTGTGTGTATGTGTGTGTGTGTGTGTAGCAGGTGTCATTAATGCCCTCCAGAGGCGATGGCAGACTGAAGTCTGGCTGATTGGGAGTCTCAGAGACAAAGAGCTCCAGGAGAGACGGGCCCCAGCCTGCAGTTATCCCCCCAGCGGGGAGCCACTATCTCTGGGTATGGGGCAGTCATTTAGCTTCCCTCCATCCATTCCTCCGTTGGTCTCTGTACCGTTCCTCTCTAGCAGCAGGTTAGTGATGGATTTGATTCTCTGATTGGAAAGAGGGCAATTTTACCTCAGCAGTGCCTCAAATTTGCATAATGATTTGCATAAATCTCTGCATTTTACACCCCGTCTTACTCTTTTTCTGCCTCTGATTCATTCCTTCAATTTTGTATCACGCATTCTCCTAAGACTCATTTACCTTTGCTTCATTCGCTATTTCTCACATTCATTATTTTTTGTGGTCTTCTCACTTTCACTCGCGTATCATCACCACACTTTCATGTTCCCGCCACCAGACAACACTCAAGAAACCTGACATGAGGCACAGGGGAATTTTACACCCTAAGTAATCATCCAGAAATATCCGGCATAACATTCGCTCCTACCGTCAAAAAAATCCAGCACTTACATGTGACCAATGAGATTTCTAATATCTGCCACGCAAACAGTCGAGGAATCAAAGTGTGAATTGTGCATAAATGAGTATGTAAGATTTAAAACTCTATTGGATGGCAGTGCCTCTCCACATCACTTTATATCTCAGTGTTTTCCTCCGTATCTATCGCTCTCTGCTTTTTTCTTGTCGTCATTATCATGGGAAAACAGCAGAAGTGGCAATTTAAAAGAGAAAAACATCTCTCTACCTGACTGAACACACAGATGAGTTTTAGGACGTGGCTGCCTTGTGTACACACATGCCTCAGTGGGCACACTCTTTCAATTTCATATTCAAATCTTCTTTACATGGGAAAATATGTACCGCCTAATGAAGGCAGGGCGGATCTCGCATATGTGCGTGTGTGAGAGCGTGCGTTTGATTCATATCCATGTTTCATTACATCTGACAGTGACATGAAGCCAAAGCAACATCTATTTTCTCTCTCGTTCATTCTCTTACTCACTGTTTCATAGGCTCATACGTATCAATGTGCAACAGAGCAAAAGGAACGACTGCAGTGTGAGTGAACGCAAGATGTGAAACACCTATTACATCACTTCATACTCCAAGTTAGAATTCAACTCAACCCTTTTATACAGTAATGACTGGAAACTCACACTATACTGTTCAAAAGTTTGGGGCCATGGATGCTTTAAATTGATCAAATGTGATGTTTATAATGTTACAAAGATTATTTCAAATAAATTATGTACTTTTGAGCATTCTTTTCATCAAAGAATCCTGAAAATGTATCAGTTTCCACAAAAAATATTAAGCAGCACAACTGTTTTCAACAGTGATAATAATCGTAAATGTTTCTTGAGCAGCAAAACAGCATATTAGAATGATTTCTGAAGAAGGATCATGTGACACTGAAGACTGGAGTGATGATGCTGAAAGTTCAGCTTTTCCATTAGAATACATTTTCAAATATATTTTAAATTGTAATGATATTTGAAAAATTACACATTTTTACTCTCATTTTTTTTAAACAAATAATTTGAGCATTTGTAAACACAAGAGACTCTTCATTTAAAAAATCGTACTGACCACAAACTTTTGAACAGTATTGCATATTTTATGAATATTAAAAACATTCTGTAAGATATTGGATACTTGTGCATAATCTTTTTTTATATATAATTGTGATGATTGTGCATAATCTTTGCAGCAAGTTTATCTTTAAAAACACTATTAATTTAATAACACTTAAATATAATCTTCATTCTTTCTAAATCAATACCCATTTTTCATAATTCAATCAAAATAGAACAGAATCATTTTGATATCAGCCATTATTGGCCATACCATGAAAATCATTTTTGGCTTATAACAATGCTTTCCCAATGAAATAATAATAATAATTAATAATAATAAATAATTTTTAAGGCTTTATGACATACACTATATTGCCAAAAGTGTTGGGACGCCTGCCTTTATATGCACATGAACTTTAATGACATCTCTTTCCTAATCTGTAGGGTTTAATATGGAGTTGACCCACCCTTTGCAGCTATAACAGCTTCAACTCTTCTGGGAAGGCTTTCCACAAGGTTTAGGAGTGTGTTTATGGGAATGTTTGACCATTCTACTAGAAGCGCATTTGTGAGGTCAGGCACTGATGTTGGACGAGAAGGCCTTTCTCGCAGTCTCTGCTCTAATTCATCCCAAAGGTGTTCTATCAGGTTGAGATCAGGACTCTGTGCAGGCCAGTCAAGTTCCTCCACATCAAACTCACTCATCCATGTCTTTATGGGCCTTGCTTTTTGCATTGCTGCACAGTCATGTTGGAACAGGAAGGGGCCATCCCCAAAATGTTCCCAAAAATTTGGGAGCATGAAATTGTCCAAAATGTCTTGGTATGCTGAAGCATTAAGAGTTCCTTTCCCTGGAATTAAGGGGCCATTCCCAACCCATGAAAAACAAAACAAAAACACCATAATCCAATCCTCCCTCCACCAAACTTTACACTTGGCACAAAACAGTCAGGCAAGTACCGTTCTCCTGGCAACCGCCAAACCCAGACTCGTCCATCAGCTTGCCAGACAGAGAGTCGTGATTCATCACTTCAGAGAATAAGTCTCCACTGCTCTAGAGTCCAGTGACGGCGTGCTTTACACCACTGCATCAGACGCTTTGCACTTGGTGATGTAAGGCTTGGATGCAGGAATACGGCCATGGAAACCCATTCCATGAAGCTCTCTATGTACTGTTCTTGATCTAATTTGTAGGCCACACAGAGTTTGGAGGTCTTTAGCTATTGACTCTGCAGAAACTGTGGCTGAGTTGCAGTTGTTCCCAATTGCTTCCACTTTGTTATAATACCACTAACAATTGACAGTAGAATATTTAATATTAAGGAAATTTCAATGGACTTGAACAGGTGCAACCTATCACGGTACCACGCTTGAATTCACTGAGCTCCTGAGAGCGACCCATTCTTTCACAAAGGTTTGTAGAAGCGTCTGCATGCCTAGGTGCTTGATTTTATACACCTGTGGCCATGGAAGTGATTGGAACACCTGAATTCAATTATTGGGAGGGCAATACTTTTGGCAATATAGTGTATATTACATTTATATGTTATTATATACTGCACATGAGCAGTATAATATTAAAAAACATTAAAAGTAAAATCAAGTCTTTGCCAGTAACATTTCCAGGTTTCTTGAGCACTAAAAGAGCTGTTTTAAATTTGCACTTCATTCAAATTGATCATATTGCTGCTCTAACATGATTTGATTGCCCATTTTTGCATTTTTCTGAGGCATCACACAAACCCTGAAGCTAAGTACAACCAAATACACCTCAACTGATTATCTAATGGGTCCCAGTCTCATCACTTCCACGGTGCATATTAGCTCTTTATGGTGTATGCAAATAAAAACTGGACTGTGAATATATGTTTTAACTTAAATCCAGTAATGTACTAAAAAAACAATTTTAAAGGGATAGATCGCCCAAAAATGAAAATTCTCTCATCATTTACTCAACCTTGTGTTGTTCAACCTTCCGTTCATCTTTGGAACACAAATAAAGAGATCATAAAACAAATCCATATGAATTGAGTGGTTTAGTCAAAATGTTATGAAGAGACATGCTCACTTTATATGATGAACAGATTGAATTTAGGCTTGTATTCACCTATAAACATCGATCAGCGAACATAAACAGAAGCTCAACTGAACCCGAGAGAACAAAACTCAATGGCTCTTGCAGAAGCTCACAAGTGAATAGTTATATTCTACTTTGGTCTTGTTACAGTAGGGTCGTGCCTTGGATACAGCCAGAGCTCTATTCCCCGTTAGTTAGAGAAGCTGGTTGAAGCTTATGAAGTGGTTTATCAAGGATTGCTAGCCAGTTAAGCCATAAGAAGCCTGAGCGGGACACCAGCACCCTAAACACAACTTAAGCAGTTTATTTCAACAGGGCTTGTGTTACCTACTGGTGTCAGAGGGAGTGGACCAAGATAAAAACTACACAAAATACTTGTAATGCTATTTTATAAATGCTATTTCTTATACTAGTTGGAACTCTCTTCACATCCTAATAGCAATCAATAATAGAAGTGGTCTGCAGTGGATGCTGTGTTGTAAAGCACACTCTGGAATGACAAATCATGCTTCTCTGTCTGGCAATCCAATGGACGATTCTGGGTTTGGCGGTTGCCAGGAGAACGGTACTTGCCTGACTGCATTGTGTCAAGTGTAAAGTTTGGTGGAGGGGGATTATGGTGTGGGGTTGTTTTTCAGGGGTTGAGCTTGGCCCCTTAGTTCCAGTGAAAGGAACTCTTAATGCCTCAGCATACCAAGACAATTTTGGACAATTTCATGCTCCCAACTTTGTGGGAACAGTTTAGGTATGGCCCCTTCCTGTTCCAACATGACTGCGCAGCAGTGCACAAAGCAAGGTCCATAAAGGCATGGGGGAGCAAGTTTGGTGTGGAGGAACTTGACTGGCCTGTCCTGACCTCAACCCGATAGAACACCTTTGAGATGAATTAGAGTGGAGACCGCGAGCCAGGCCTTCTCGTCCAACACAACACCTAACCTCACAAATGCTTTTCAGAAGAATGGTCAAAAATTCCCATAAACACACTCCTAAACCTTGTTGAAAGCCTCCCCAGTTGAGGCTGCTTTAGCTGTAAAGGGTGGGCCAACTCCATATTAAACCCTACGGATTAAGAATGTGATGTCATTAAAGTTTATGTGCATGTAAAAGCAGGCGTCCAAAAACTTTTGGCAATAGTGTATCTTCTGTGGAAGTCTCAGGACCAAAAAATATTGGTCCAATCATACAGTGTCCTACCTGCCTGTCAATGCATTTCCATATACCTCCACGCACCCTGCTCATGCAGACATCACACGTCATCAGCGTGTTCCATGAAGATATGCAGAGATGTGGATAGACAGTCACAGAGAGCCACAAACAAACGGCACCCGCCTTTTCCTACTAATCCAAAAAAACGAGCTTATGCTGCGTCCATGCCATGTTGTAACCATAATTACGAGATAGCAACCTGTGAGGTTCATGTCCTCAGTCCATAAAATCAGGTCTATGTCAACACTATCAATTCTGAAATTAATCTCTCATCTTGTGTCACTTTGCAGACTTTGCTATGTACGTTAATGTGTTTTGAAGGAGGCGTGGCTTTGGAGACGCTCTGATGGGAGGGTGGGATCTCATGCTTTTTAAAACTAACCTATGCTAGTGCTAGCCTCTCCGAAATTGCCTACCCTACCTTTAAGTAGGGCGTAAGTAAATATTTATATGTCATAATTACTTCTATTGTACTACCCAATGTACTGACAAGCATTTATGGTCAATACAATATATTTCAGTGTCATTTCTATTGAACACATTTCTATTACACATTTGTAATGATGAAGTTTAGAACATTTAAAATATATTCACTTTAAATGTAATATCAAACAACACACTACATGTAAAATTATAATCAATCACTTTGCATATGCTTTAGTATCTTAGTCAATACATAAAAGTAAGTGCACTTCTTTTATTTGCACGACAAAAATGTACTTTAAAATTTTCTTTAACCCCTTAACTGTCACCCGCCTTTTTGAGAATACACATGAAAATGCACTATCCAAACTTAAAGGGCTGTAATTCAAGAATGCTTTGGAATATATAGACCTAAGTTTGGTCTTGTTTTAAAGCAGACACACGGCAGGTTATTGCTGAAGTGAAAGCAAAATATGAAAGTATGAAAAAGTTATGGAAGTTTAAATTTACTGTAAATAAAAAATACTGTACAAAATATTTTTTATTTTATATAAAATATATATTTTACAAAAATGTTTTAATCTAAAATTACTATGAAATCAAAGCCATATGTCTAACCAAGTTGTGTTCCAAATTTGAAGTTGATATCACAAAAATTAAAGTTCCCATGAGATTTTGTTTAGGCGCTGTACCACAAATAGCCACCGGGTGTAACACACATTCTATTGATTGTTTTTTTGATGCATTTTCCTGTAATTGTCTCTCCAAATGTCACTTCCATCACAAAACGGTCACCAAATATGGAACCTTGAGACTCAGACCTTTACGATGATATGTGTTTTGTCAAGATTAGAAAAGATTTTGATTATAAAGTAGTTAAAATAAATGTTGTAATATGAAACATGACACCGCCCACTAGGGGAGGAGTATAAAAATCTAATAATTTTAATAATTTAAAGTACCATTTTCATGGTAACGCAACGTCCAATTTCAAAACGGTTTTCACAGGATGAATTTTGAATTTGTAAGCTTTCGAATGACACCTAATTTATGATAATTATTAAAATATATGATACGAAAAAAAAGGCGATCAAAAAAAGAGTGCCAGGTGTCCCGCCAGTGGGACGGTGACAGTTACGAGGTTAAAGTACAAGTTTTAATTTGACATTATTACAAACTGTATTAAAGTGTTTTTAAGTACACTTAAGTGGCATTTTATTTCATTAATATAATGTAAATATATATATATTTCTAAGTATACTTTTAAGATTTGAAGTACACTACAAGTGCATATTCAATACAATTAAGTATACTTCTTTTTTGCAAGGGTGCATGCACATTGTTGCTAACAATTTAGCATTTGTCCCCATCACACCGAAAATACATACACTGATGTCATGTACACACACACACACACACACACACACACACACATGCACGCACGCACGCACGCACGCACGCACACACACACACACACACACACACACACACACACACACACACAATTAAAATACATATTTACCATTAAAGTACATATCACAAGGATGCACAGAAATACAAGACCCTGAATGTTCAGATTTTCCAGAAACTAAGCTGTACACAGAGCTGGCAGTCTCACAGGATTATAAAGACCAACATCCACCCCCAGCCGCTCACACACACACACACACACACACACACACACACACACACACACACACACACACACACACACACACACACACACACACACACACACACACACACACACACACACACACACACACACACACACACACACACACACACACACACACACACACACACACACACACACACACACACACACAGCTCTCTGAACTCCCCTGGGTGAAATCAGGCCGTAATAGGCCTCTCTCTAGCAGGCAGATGCATTATTTAAAACAGTGGATGAGACACAGAGTGAGGGATGGGGGAGAAAGTGTTGTAACCCGGGTCAAATATGCACTTAAAGAGTTTGAGAGGGAGTGTTTGTAAATGTGTTCGCTTCCCCCGTAGTGTGCAGACCCTCCAGGTAGGCTCTCTGTGTTCACGCTGCGCCTCGTGGGAACGGCGCTGGTGTTACTCACACTGCTGAGTCTTGTAGTACAGTAAGTATTTTTGGACTTGAAGTAGAAAAGGATGAAACACTTCTGACAAGAATCTGTGTGTATGCGCGTGTGAATATTTTCCCCATCGTCTCACACTCCAGCTTATATCCTCTGAAATATTTGCATGTTTACAACAGCCTAACATCTTCCTGTTCCTCAACAACAAAGGCAGAAAAAAATCTCTCTCAGGTTGTGGCAGCGCTGGAAATCAAATCTTCACCTTTCTTCAGGTCCTTCTGAATCTACTGTCGCAAGCCGCAAACAGACCAAAGCGTCTAGAAACACGCTTTATGAAGCCCTCCAGTTGTGAACGGCAGCCAACTTCAAAAATACCATTCTAGTCTCTCCAAGAGAGACAGATGAAAACAAAAACGACATAAAAGGTTCCTCGCAGTTCCTTGCACAGATTAAAGGAGATGAATTCTTGGCTGCCCTTAATGCACGTTTAAGCCCAGGCATAGAAATAGATATTAATTAAGAGTATGTCTGGAAGAAATAGGCCAGAAAAAGAGCAGGGCTTTGAAGCAAAGCTAATCTTCAAAAGGCTGTGATGTTATGATGTTGCATAAGGCCACTGAGGATATTTTGACATAATGGGAACAAAATAGGTGGTTGTTTTTCTTTGCCTGTTTATGTAAATACCACATTTTGTTTGTGGAATTACAATACGCTAGTTAAAAATCACATCAAAATACTGTGTGATCACACGGTGCGAGTGGTTGGCTCACCTGAAAGAAGGGTAGAATTAGAGGAAATAACTGGAAGCTTTGAAAACACTGTTTCTCTTGAGATGTGGGCCCTAGACATACACATTCACTCGACACATAATGAATTAATATGCAAATAAAGCAAAAACAGACTTATTCGCACAAACACACGCACTCTACCCACCACCAACACCGTTTGCCAAACAGTCCAATTTGTGAGATTTATCTGCATGTGCTGTGCAGATGGTGAGGCCAACGTGCAGATGCAACATGGATGACGGTTTCAAACAAACACACACGCACTATGAAATTCTAGTCTTCATAGACTAATTTTAATGTGTACTAAAATATATACTTTATGTGTGGGTACAGTGGATACTGGATACCTAATGACTGCACAGACCCCTATGGACCGCCTTCCATATTCCTGCATGAGGTCTCCAGATCTTCAAGCAGAAGGAACTGGATGAAATATTCTGAATGATATCAATGTTTTTCACTGATGACGATTAGGTTCCTTTTGGCTTGCTTAGTCGGGGATACTTAATATTCAGCAATATTATTCACTTGAATACCCTGACATTATTGGATGAGAACTGAACTGAGCTGTATGATGACATCACTGTTTTCTCATTTCATAATTGATGAACTGTACACAGTCATTGAACTGAATCAACACTGAACTGACTTCAGCTGAACAATTACACAATTGTCTTATTTTGAGAGATTGTTTTCAGCTGAATTTAATTTTGATGCATAATTTATCTTTATGATTCAGGGTAAGACAAAAACACGGTTTGGGAAATGGATTCATGTTGTACATTCTCATTATTTAATTTTTGTAAGCTTTAAAGCTACACTGTGTAACTTTTTTAGTTTATTCTTAGCTAAAAACTAATATGTGTAAAATATGTGTAAAAAATATATGTGCTCATTAATGTATATTTACTTATTTCAAGTTATAAAGTATTCTCGTAAGTTTATAATATGCCATTGAAAATACATACGGGTAAGGGGTTCGAATCGGGGTCGCCATGTTGCCCCTCCATCTTGAAAGTACATTATCCAAAGAGGGACATACCCGTAAATTCAAGCTTCGCCTTTCGCGTTTTAACACTCGATGGCACCGTGTCTGGATTGAACTGGAAGCCATGTTAATCTTGGACTAAAACGGCCACCGTAGGAGTTAAAACGAAATCGGAATTGGGAGGAACAGAACCTAATATTTACTGGATGGTCATATACCTTTTCACCGCTAGATGGGGGAAAATATCACACAGTGTAGCTTTAAAAATGCTATTAATTTAGTTCACCCAAAAATTTTAATTCATCATTTACTAACCTCCGGACTTTCTTTCTTCTATAGAAGGCAAATAACATATTTTAAAAAATTTCTCAAAATGTCTTTAACAGAATTTAACTTTAACCCCATTTTTTGGGGTTAACTTTTCCTTTAAAGGGGTGGTAAACCACGATTTCACTTTTTGTAATAATGTTGTGTAATGTTGCTGTTTGAGCATAAACAACATCTGCAAAGTTACAACGTTCAAAGTTTAAAGCAAAGGGAGATATTTGCTTTGAAAGAAATCAATTTCTAAGGACTACAGCAAAAGGCCGCTAGGGACTACTACACATTCCTCCAGGGTTGCTGACATCACCAGCCCCAATATTTACATAAACCCCTCCTCCGAGAATATGAAATAAGGGGGGGTGAGGCCATTTTGTATCGCCGCGGGGAATAGTTGTTGTGGTTAGTAGGCTGGAGTGTTGCTGCCAATGCAGACGAAACGCTGTTATTTTCATCCGGATTGCAGGTCCACTTTGTTCAGCCTTCCTAGGGACGGGGGTGCGTTGCAGTGCGTTTAACATACAACGTGATATGCATGTGTGTATGAGACAGAGGGGAACAGGTCACATTTGCAGCAGATATATGCTGCCCATCATAAATCAAAGCACGAGACAGAGAGGGGTCGGAGGAGAAGACCGGAAAATGTGACATAATGGACAATATTCGTCCGTATTTGCAATACACGAGCCGCGGTTCAGCTGCGTGAGACAAACACTGCCAGTTTGAGTGCGCAGCTCCCGCGGCACATCTCACGCAGGATGCTTCCACAATCTTCACGAGTTCAATGAAGGATTCTTACAACGGCTTGTCCTGAAAGATGGATTTAAAAACAGAAGCTGTTTACGGGCCACAACCTGTAAGTATGCTTTATTTTTCATCAATGTGTTTTCCTGTAATAGTTCGTGTTGTTAATTGTATGTTGTAGCAAGGAAGTAAACAGATGACAACGCTCATTTGGCTCTGCAAACCAGTTTGTTAAATGCTCATTCATACTTAACGTTATCTGACAAACACCTAACGTTACAAACTTTTTAAAATCTCAACAGCGAACTTGGCATTAGTGTAAATTATTCTTTGATTAGAGCTTTTATGTATTGTTTATCTACAGGCATGCTAAACATGGTTCTGTGTTTGATTTGGATACTAGTAAAGCCAATGTTTAGTGTTCGTTCTTGCGACAGATATTTGGCAAATCGTTCTAAAAATACAAAAGTAACGGTGCCATTCAGTAGTGATCACTAGAGATCCGCAGTTTTTACTCTTGAGGACTGAACAGGTTCCGCTCGATCATCTTCACTAAAATTGTCTGGGTCTGATTCGGGCTCAAATTGGTATGGTTTTATTGACGCCATTGTACTACCCAAAGCACAGTCTACTGGTAAAGGTAAGGGGCGTGACGTTTCCGACAAACGTGCACTAGGCGGTTAGCGATTCACAACACACTGGGCCAGCTAACCAATCTGAGCCCATTGCGTATTTTTGAGGGACTGGCTTCATACAACCCGGAAACCATCAGACCGTTTTTACAAGGAGGGACAGAGCAGTGTAGAATAAAGATCAAATATATGAAAAATAATGCCATTTTTTAAAAACGAAGCATGAACATGTTACAGTGCACCCCACAAACACAATCAAGCCTTCGAAAGAATGTGTTTTACCACCCCTTTAACTTCTATGATTGTTTTTATTTATTTTTGGGGGTCATTAAGTAGTTTGGCATTATTATATTTTTCATCCAAAAAACTTTGATCTGCCTTTTATCACAACTTTTATCACGTGTGCACAAACACACTTTTCAAGAAAAAAGTAAATGATGTTTCACGTGACTTAGGTTTTGAGGCTACAGTATGTGTGTTAGTGTTGAATAAGTGAGTCCTCATGGCCAACAGATTGACTTCCTCCGTGATTTCTCTCCACCCTTGTGGCCTCTGCATGCAGGGATGATCTGTTTTTAATTTCTATCACAAAAAAAAACAAAAAAAAAACAGGAGATATAAAAGAGGAAGAGAGTAGGCCACAGCGATTCAAAGGAAGGGTAATGAGTTGTCACCCAAGATGAAGATCTGTCATACCAATCTATCCCATATGACTTGTGTGTTGATCAAACCCGTGTCTGAATATCCATAAACAGAAACCGCGTTCTGCAATAATCAGGATGCAGAGCTGAATCTAATTGGCTCCTCAAACGACTCTTCATTATCAGTTTGTCTGCACATAGTGTCATCTCTCTCGCAAAAGCGGAAATTTATCAAGCACATTTGCGTCCTTCAAACGTGCCGGCAGCAGGGATGTGTTCTCAGCTGGTCACTAAAGTGAACACTCACCTCCAGCGAGTTCTTTTCACTTCAATTCTCATCAATACAGCTCTATAGTCCTGCAGTCACTTAGACAGTGTGCTCGCAGTGCTCAATCACCGTCAACATCTATAAAAGGACCTCAGAGCCAGAAATCAAACTTAGCTTAACACTGTCATCCTCAAACAGATGAGTTTTATTCACTCTTTGTCCACCTTAAGGGTGTTTATGGGTTTTATCCGGGATTTTACATTTTGAAGTGATATTGACGTATAGCCGCATTTGTCTGAGTGTGCATTGTGGCTATTGACCAATGAGCTTGAGATGTGTCATTAGAATTCCATTAGGCCTTGTGTTCCCAAGAGATAACCTATGACCTATCGATTCCCTCACCCGTTTCCCAAGAGCCCTCCAAAAAGAACTCACAATGCTAGCAATACTTTAAAAGAAATTGTTATTCAGGAGTAAACTGTTCCCAAGAGCATCCCAGAAGGGATTCAATGCTAGCAATACCTGCAAGAAAACGTTTGCTACTAAACTCAAATGGTTAGCAACTCAGGTACAGTTAGCTTTTTAAACAAAGAAGTTGAAACTCACACTGTTAGCAATATTTTGCTAATTTAACAGACACTAGACTCTCTGTTAGAGGTATTTACTTGTTTAAAACTAACTGATTCTATCTAAAAACTAATACTTTGGAGCTTTGGATTTGTTAGCAATAACTATATGCTTAAAGTAAACTGAATACCAAAACTCATGTTAGCAATGTTGCTAAAAACCACTGACACTTTTTCCAAATAGCAGCTAACAAATTAGCCACTCATTGGCAAGAAAATAAATAGGAATTGGGCAAATGGGGGGAAAAAAAGTATGATCAGAGAGTTGAAGGAAAAGGGGAGCTGTGAATGAGTCAGTGATTGATTTGAGATTAAATAAGGGGAAGTTTGTGTTTGTAGGAGGAACAATATTTGATCCCTATTTCCTTTAAAGGCCTGCGCATCAGGCTGAGTGCCATCATTGAGAAAACTCTCCACATAATGTTTCCATCCTCTCAAGAGTGAAAATAGAAACATTTCTGCTAGATGCGGTCTATGTAGAAAAACATGTGATATCTGAAATGCAATCTCTCAATAGAGATGCGTGTTTATGCTAGAAAGAACATTTGACAATAGGGTAACCAGGGTTTTTCAGTCTCAAACTGCGCCAAAAAGGGAAATAATGACAGGAATGACGGTAGGTGTGCTGTATTTCATGAAAACGGGGGAACCATTTTAGTGTCGTTCTTAAGCCTGTCTGTGCTGGCTTATTAATGTGATCTGCAATGTCTGGTGTATTTAATTACATGAAGGACAATGGTCAGAAAACACACATTTTGAATATTTTACACACTGCAAAAAAATATTTTCTTCTTTGTATATTTGTATTTTTGTGTTTTCCAGTACAAATATATAAACATTCTTAAATCAATTCTCAATTCATTCTTAAAAAGATATGTGCTAGATTCTACTACTACTAATCTCAGTTCTCGCGCATGCGTCGTGGCACTCCCGCGAACTCTCGTCAGAGGCTCAAATTGAACAACAATAATAGTGGGATAAAGTCGTTATTTTTGTTGTTTTTCCGCTCAAAAAGTATTTTCGTCGCATGATAGACTTAATACAGAGCCACTGTAGTCATTTGGACTCCTTAAATGACGTTTTTACTTACTATTCTGGGCCATCAAGTTTCATTCCCTCTGAAAGCCTATGGAGGAGTGAGACAGCTCTCAGATTTCATCAAAAATATACTAAATTATGTTCCGAAGATGAACGAAGGTCTTACATGGTTGGAACAACATGAGGGTGAGTAATTACTGACTTTATTTTCAATTTTGGGTGAACTAACCCTTTAAGAAGCAAAATTACTTAAAGGGGTGGTAAACCACGATTTCACTTTTCTAACTTTAGCTAGTGTGTAATGTTGCTGTTTGAGCATAAACAACATCTGCAAAGTTACAAAGTTCAAAGTTTAAAGCAAAGGGAGATATTTGCTTTTAAAGAAATCAATTTCTAAGAATACAGCAAACGGCCAGTACGGACTACTACACATTCCTCCAGGGTCTCTGACATCACCAGCCCCAATATTTACATAAACCCCTCCTCCGAGAATATTAAATAAGGGGGGGTGAGGCCATTTTGTATCGCCGCGGGGAATAGTTGTTGTGGTTAGTAGGCTGGAGTGTTGTTGCCTCAATGCCGACGAAACGCTGTTATTTCCATCCAGATTGCAGGTCCACTTTGTTCAGCCTTCCTAGGCCAGTGCGTTTAACATACAACATGATATGCATGTGTGTATGAGACAGAGGGGAACAGGTCACGTTTGCAGCAGATATATGCTGCCCATCATAAATCAAAGCACGAGACAGACAGGGGTCGGAGGAGAAGACCGGAAAATGTGACATAATGGACAATATTCGTCTGTATTTGCAATACACAAGCTGCGGTTCAGCTGCGCGAGACAAACAGTGTGAATGCACAGCGGGCGAACGCGGCTCCCGCTGCACATTTCACGGAGGAAAGCTTTCACAATCTTCACGAGTTCAATGCAGGCTTCGCACAACGGCTTGTCCTGAAAGATGGATTTAAAAACAGAAGCTGTTTACGGGCCACAACCTGTAAGTATGATTTATTTTTCGCCGATATGTTTTTCCTGTAATAGTTTGTGTTGTTAATTGTACGTTGTAGTAAGGAAGTAAACAGATGACAACGCTGTTTGGCTCTGTAAAACAGTTTGTTAAATGCTCATTCATACTTAACGTTATCTGACAAACACCTAACGTTACAAACTTTTTAAAATCTCATCAGCGAACTTGGCATTAGTGTAAATTATTCTTTGATTAGAGCTTTTATGTATTGTTTATCTACAGGCATGCTAAACATGGTTCTGTATTTGATTTGGATACTAGTAAAGCCAATGTTTAGTGTTCGTTTTGGGTTAATAGTTCTTGCGACAGATATTTGGCTATAATCGTTCTAAAAATACAAAAGTAACAGTGCCATTCAGTAGTGATCACTATAGATCCGCAGTCAGGTTCTGCTCGATCATCTTCACTAAAATTGTCTGGGTCTGATTCGGGCTCAAATTGGTATGGTTTTATTGACACCATTGTTTCTAATACTACCCAAAGCACAGTCTACCGGTAAAGGGAAGGGGCGTGACGTTTCCGACAAACGTGCACTAGGCGGTTAACGAATCACAACACACTGGGCCAGCTAACCAATCTGAGCCCATTGCGTATTTTTGAGCAAATATTATAATGCATTTTAAATTCAGTTACAATAATTTATGAATAGATATAATGCATTATAGCGTACATTGATACCTTTATAATGCATTATACATAAAGGATTTAGTAAAGTATTACCAGAAATTAATTTTAATTTAAAAGGAAAACAAGATTATTTTTCATACCCCATGAGCAGACTTTTTTTTTTTCTATTTTAAGCATAAAGTAATTTCATTTTGATGCATTTTTTAAGAAAACAAGACTCGTTAACTTATGTTATTTTGCTTCTCATGTAATTGAATCTTGGTTTAAGAATGTTTAGATATTTGTACTGGAAAACAAGATCAAAATAATATATTTATATAACAAGATATAAATTTTTTTTTTTTGCAGTGCATGCAATATTGCGTAAAATATATATTTTATCTAGCACATTAGAAATCGTTGCACCAATTAGATTAAAAAAGGTTAGAGAGAAAACTAAAGCACCATGGTACAACAGTGCTACACATGTTATCAAGAGAGAAACTCGTAACTTAGAGCGGAAATGGAAACAAACTAATTTAGAGGTCTTTAGAATCGCGTGGAGAGATAGTATGTCACGTTATAAAAAGGCCCTAAAAGCAGCCAGGGCTGAGCATCTCCGCAAACTAATAGAAAATAATCAAAATAACCCAAGGTTTTTATTTAACACCGTGGCTAGACTAACAAATAAACAAGCATCGCCTGAGCAAAATATTCCGTTACAGTTTAGTAGTAATGATTTTATGAATTTCTTCACTGAGAAAATAGAAAGCATCAGAAATAAAATTGTAAATGTACAATCTTTAATGATGTCTTATGATTCAACCGCTACTATCGCCCCTCAAGAACTACTACACCGCTTTACAACTATAGGACAGGAAGAGCTAAATAAACTTATCATTGCATCTAAACCAACAACATGTTTATTAGATCCAATACCCACTAAACTACTCAAAGAGTTGTTACCTGTATTGGAAGAGCCTCTTCTCAATATTATTAACTCGTCTTTATCTTTAGGTCATGTTCCAAGAATATTCAAGCTGGCAGTCATAAAACCTCTCATTAAGAAGCCACAATTAGATCATAATAACCTAGCAAATTACAGACCAATTTCAAATCTTCCTTTTATGTCTAAAATACTAGAAAAAGTTGTGTCCGCTCAATTGTGCTCTTTCTTGCAAGAAAATGATATCTATGAAAAATTTCAATCAGGATTCAGGCCGCATCACAGCACAGAAACTGCGCTCCTTAAAATCACAAATGATTTACTTCTAGCTTCTGACCAAGGCTGTATCTCAATACTAGTTCTACTCGATCTTAGTGCTGCATTCGATACTATAGATCATAAAATACTCATAGATCGACTTCAAAATTATACTGGTGTTCAGGGACAGGCATTAAACTGGTTTAGATCGTACTTATCAGACCGCTACCATTTTGTCTGTCTAAATGGGGAAAAATCCAGGATGATGTCAGTAGACTATGGGGTGCCGCAAGGATCCGTATTAGGCCCTCTGCTATTCTCAATATATATGCTACCGCTTGGTAATATTATAAGAAAACATGGAATTAATTTCCACTGTTATGCTGATGACACTCAATTATATATTTCATCACGACCGGACGAAAACGCTAAATTATCTAAACTGACAGCATGTGTTGAAGATATTAAATACTGGATGACGTGTAATTTTCTGCTATTAAATTCAGATAAAACGGAGGTATTACTTATTGGTCCAAAAAACTGCCCACAAAACCTTGCACAATACAACTTTACCTTGGAAGGATGTCCTGTCACTTTATCCACTACAGTAAAAGACCTAGGTGTTATACTAGACCGCAACCTGACATTCGAAAATCATATTTCATATGTTACAAGAACGGCATTTTTCCACCTTAGAAACATTGCTAAGCTACGTAACATGCTATCTATTCCTGATGCAGAAAAGTTAGTTCATGCATTCATGACCTCGAGATTAGATTACTGTAATGCTTTATTAGCTGGTTGTCCTGCATCCTCAATAAACAAACTACAGTTAGTCCAAAACGCAGCTGCTAGAGTTCTTACTAGGTCAAGAAAATATGATCATATAACACCAATTTTATCATCTCTACACTGGTTACCTATTAAGTTCCGTATCAATTACAAATTATTGCTACTGACCTATAAAGCCCTAAATGGTTTAGCTCCAGTGTATCTAACGGATCTTCTATCGCCCTACAACCCATCGCGCTCTTTAAGGTCACTAAACTCTAGGCTTCTGGTCATTCCTAGGATATCCAAGTCCACTAAAGGAGGGAGGGCTTTTTCACATTTGGCTCCTAAACTCTGGAATAGTCTTCCTGATATTGTCCGAGGTTCAGACTCGCTGTCCCAGTTTAAAACTAGATTAAAGACACATCTCTTTAGCCAAGCATTCACATTATAATTACCTTTTATACTACAGTTAAATCGGAACAACAGCATTAATATAATATTCTGAACAGCAGCTACGCTAATTATTTCCCATCTGCTTTTCTGTTGTTATCTCGGGACACTAGTCCCGAGGTAAATAGTTCGTCAGCTCCGGTTGGTATCCAGCCTCTCATGAAGACTTTGGATGCCCCAACACCTGTGATGAGACGACTCCACGCCTGTGAAGAGACGACTCAACGCCAGCGTTGTTATGGCCTAAATTAATACACGACTGATTATCTTTTTCGAACATTGTTCTTTAACATTGTGTTTTTTAACATTTTTTATACTGTTCATCTATGAAATGCACTTTCTGTAAAGCTGCTTTGAAACAATGTGTATTGTGAAAAGCGCTATACAAATAAATTTGAATTGAATTGAATTGAATATATTCATTAAAATGCTGAATTTTTGTATGAATATTTTTTGCTGTCATTAAATTGTATTTTTGTATATTATTTTATTACCATTTGCATTATAGTTACAGTGTGACTCTCTTCTCTAGATATTTGTATCAGCCATTTAAATCGTTTAACCACAAGTCATGATATCAATTATTCATGATTATCTATTTCCTCACTGGAAGATAAAGTACCTAGATGCACTGCGATTTTCAATATTTCGGCTGACTTTGTCTCTTGCTCTCACACATTGACTCGATGTGAGCCACACATCGACTTGATGGTGGATGGAATCAGTACATGTGCTGAGCTATTTCGTGTCTGTGGTCTCTCTCAAGTACACACATGCAGAGTGTGGGCAGGTGTCCTACAGAGTGGAGATTAGGTTGATATGGAGAAGGAGCTCTCTGCTGAGAATCAAATGGAATCAGAGTATCTCCACCTACCACCTGCAATCAATCCTGGGGAAGAGCTTCATCCTCACCACACAATTACAATCAGCCATATTCAGTATCGGGTTTGTCCTCTTTGTTCCTCATTATCGACTACCACTCAACTCTGTGCACTCAACCTCAATGGAACGACAGGAAGGCCACTGGGAGAAAAATGGATGTGGACTGACAATCTGAGGGAGACGAGTGGAAGTGCAGGGCAGACACAAGTGAGCTACCAGCAGAAATGGGTGAGAAGGGAAAATAATTGGAGTTTAAAAATTAGGGGTTTAAAAGATTGCATCCTCGTTTTACATTCCTTCAGGCCAAAAGTAAAGGTGAATGACCTGCTGGAATGGTTCTCATATTGTCAGCAGGATTTGATCACCTTTTTGTAGCCCTTGTTATAAGAATAATATGTGAACACTGCGTAGAAATTTTCAATTATATACTCAAATTTCAAATAATTCTATCATGTTTTCATAAATTTAGACAGAAAATTACAAATGATAGCTCTTTATTGCATTTGTTTCTCCTAAAGATAAATATACCATGTGACATTGTACAATCTGAAGTAACTTTTATCTCACATTTGAAGGGACTTGTTGACCTTGAGCATCTCTCGTTGATATTGCCTGTTTTATGCGTTTGCCTTGTTTTTGCAAGTTGGTTGCACCCCATGACCTTGACTTGGCACAAAAACATTATAATAATTGTTCTTCATTATGTTATCAGGACAGTTGCATCACATTGACTCTTTTAAATGTATGCCTTAAAATTTTTATTTTAAATTGATACATTTAATACATGCTCATTGCAGAAGAGGTTCATTAAAGTAATTGTGTGTGGGAATTGTATATTAAATTTTTTTTCCAAATAATTAATAGACAAAAAATATATATTTTTCAAATTATCACAAGACCATATTATCTAAGCTATACCACATTCATTTGATTGTTTTATAGTCCTACTCTGTGCCAACAATTGTCTCATTTACTGAAAAGAAATTACTATAAGAAAGTACTCAAATTAAACATAACTGAGACTATAGTCTCCTGGGCTGTGACAGAGCAATAAAACTTCCCTCTGGGAATCTGAAACTGTGTTTAGTGTTTACTTTCCAAAGTAAGCAGTGAATCACTGTTCTGGAAAAACGGGTAAGAGAAACATTGCAAGAAGAAAATGTTAGCACATAAACAGGCAAATGCCCCATACAAAACCCATGTCTAATGGCTGTGAGAATACACAAACTGCACATCCCAGATGCCGTTAATATTCTCTCTGTTGTTCAGTCTGTTTCTCCTCTGCTCCTGGATCGCCCTCTCAAACAGTTTTGGCCGGCAGGAGTGTGTTGTTTACTAACCACAAGGGACTCGGTATCTCACAGAATGCTGACTACAGCGGTTTCACACACAGGTTTCACAACGCAGAGATGTGATAGGCCTGAGGCTGGCACACACACACACACACACACACACACACACACACACACACACACACACACACACACACACACACACACACACACACACACACACACACACACACACACACACACACACACACACACACACACACACACACAATAACAGAGGAGCATTAGAATGAAGAATAGAGAAGATAGCAGTGCTCGGAGGTAAGGAGCAGCACTAACGAAGCAGTGTTGTCAAGAATAACAATAAAAACACTTGAGAAGACACCTGTGGAAAAGAGAGAATAGTGTCTTTTCTCTATAATAGCTAACGTGGAGGAAACATTATTCGTCAGCAGATGCAGCACAGAAAACTATTAAAATTTCCTTAAGCAAAAACATGTGCATCATGGCACAACAGTGTTGTAGTTTTAGGCAAGTTTAGGTTTTAATCTTTTATCCAAACCACAAACCTTCTGGCTTGGTTCCATGCCAGCATGTCCCCAGTGAAGTTTTGCACTGATTCACAATTATTATTCTCAATCGACTTTAGATTTAGTAGATTATGGTACAATGACATTGCATTGTTTTTCTATAAAGATGTAACAATCTGGCACCAATGGTTTGTGTCTTAAACACAAACAAACACACACACACACACACACACACACACACACACACACACACACACACACACACACACACACACACACACACACACACACACACACACACACACACACACACACACACACACACACACACACACACACACACACACACACACACACACACACACACACACACACACACACACACACACACACTCACCTAAAGGATTATTAGGAACACCTGTTCAATTTCTCATTAATGCAATTATCTAATCAACCAATCACATGGCAGTTGCTTAAATGCATTTAGGGGTGTGGTCCTGGGCAAGACAATCTCCTGAACTCCAAACTGAATGTCAGAATAAGAAAGAAAGGTGATTTAAGCGATTTTGAGCGTGGCATGGTTGTTGGTGCCAGACGGGCCGGTCTGAGTATTTCACAATCTGCTCAGTTACTGGGATTTTCACGCACAACCATTTCTAGGGTTTACAAAGAATTGTGTGAAAAGGGAAAAACATCCAGTATGCGGCAGTCCTGTGGGCGAAAATGCCTTGTTGATGCTAGAGGTCCGAGGAGAATGGGCCGACTGATTCAAGCTGATAGAAGAGCAACTTTGACTGAAATAACCACTCGTTACAACCGAGGTATGCAGCAAAGCATTTGTGAAGCCACAACACGCTCAACATTGAGGCGGATGGGCTACAACAGCAGAAGACCCCACCGGGTACCACTCATCTCCACTACAAATAGGAAAAAGAGGCTACAATTTGCACAAGCTCACCAAAATTGGACAGTTGAAGACTGGAAAAATGTTGCCTGGTCTGATGAGTCTCGATTTCTGTTGAGATATTCAGATGGTAGAGTCAGAATTTGGCGTAAACAGAATGAGAACATGGATCCATCATGCCTTGTTACCACTGTGCAGGCTGGTGGTGGTGGTGTTAAGTGTGTGAGGGATGTTTTCTTGGCACACTTTAGGCCCCTTAGTGCCAATTGGGTATCGTTTAAATGCCACGGCCTACCTGAGCATTGTTTCTGACCATGTCCATCCCTTTATGACCACCATGTACCCATCCTCTGATGGCTACTTCCAGCAGGATAATGCACCATGTCACAAAGCTCGAATAATTTCAAATTGGTTTCTTGAACATGACAATGAGTTCACTGTACTAAAATGGCCCCCACAGTCACCAGATCTCATCCCAATAGAGCATCTTTGGGATGTGATGGAACGGGAGCTTCGTGCCCTGGATGTGCATCCCACAAATCTCCATCAACTGCGAGATGCTATCCTATCAATATGGGCCAACATTTCTAAAGAATGCTTTCAGCACCTTGTTGAATCAATGCCACGTAGAATTAAGGCAGTTCTGAAGGCGAAATGGGGTCAAACACAGTATTAGTATGGTGTTCCTAATAATCCTTTAGGTGAGTGTATATTCACTTATTGTTATAAGTATTTTATTTGAATTATTGTTTATTTATTTCATGTATAAAAACATAAATTACTCAATACCAATAAATGTATATAACACATAATCCACGTGAATTTGTATACATGACAAAGTAAAATCAAGTAAAAAACATACACATTTTATAAAAATATTAGGTTCACATGCCACTACCCACAGTCAAAAAATGTGGATATAAATGTTAATATTTGCATAACAATTTGATTTGAATTGTGATGTGTTTTTGCCTATATTTTACTATGACATCATCGATGTTGGTTCCGTTTTGAATGCCGAACAGTGTAAGTCAATAGGGGATTTTCAAACATTAATCCCATACATTTCTTGAGGTATAACGTTTGCAAAGTACGAAAACCATAGCTGAATTACAGAAGTTTAACAAACAGGGTCAGAGTTTTAAACCAACCTCGAACCAAAATGTTTGAGGAATATCAATACGGCGCTGCCTTGCAAACAACGAAAAACAGTTTACTTTTCTCTCCCCCACTCCTTCATTTGGAGAATTGAGATAAAAAAAAGGCTAGGGGAAGGAGTGCAATCTGCGCAGGTTAATAACTTCACATTGACCCAGCAGACAAAAAAACACTCTTCCTCCATCTGTCCTAATGAGACCGAGAGAGAGAGAGAGAGGAAGTGATAAAGGAAGGGTTAGAAAAAAAAGACATGGATAAAGAATGAAAACTGAGGGTGGATGGAGAGGAGAGAAGCCGTGTTATAAAGTAATGGATGGGTTAATAAAATAAAAGAAAGATGGCAAAAGCACTGCCTGGGCCCCACCCTCGCCTCACAGTCGAGGCCCAGCCCCAAAGAAGGCCTCTCATCAAGAGGGGAAAAAAGGGACCATCTCCCCTGTCTGAGGCACCATATGCTCACAATAACAGTCAAATTCGCACACAGATATAAGCTCTTTCCCATGCATATCAATTAGGTTTAATTAAGAATGCCGCTTGTCGGCACACACACACACGCACACCTCCTTCCACATCCTGAAGCTGTGTGTGAATACGGAGCATCTTGTTACAGCCGAGACTCACAAAAAATGCAACTAATTGATATTCACATATTCCAGAACCATAGGCCTCTCCGGTCAACAGATGGTGTTCATTTAACCCTAGGAGCCCAAAAGCAAACAACACTGTGTCTTTTTAACACCTCCTGAAATACTCTTTCCACCCGCACCACCCTCCTGATGACAAAATACTGTCATTCAGAGTCACTGGAAATTACACGTAGAACCGCAGAGACAATTTCTCCCCAGCTGAGCGATAAGAAATATGTCAAGATAGCGCACATGTTGATGTGTGTAAACGGAGGCGTGTTTGTCACGGCGTCTGTGACAAGATGGCACTGCCGTTCGGGGAGGAGGGCGCCGCAGATTTGGGCTGAAGAGTCTCAGCCGCACACTGATAGGAGCAGCAGCTACTTAATGATGGTACCCGTCCCCCTAGAGGGGGGCTGTTGCCGTAGTAACAGATGCAGTTTGGGTGGGATGCTCTCAGCCAGTAATAGGGTGGAAGGAGGGAGAGGGAACGGGGAGAGGCGTTTGAGAAAAGGAGGGTCCTCAAGGGCCTTTTTAACACCCAGACAGCCTGCTCACGCGAACGAGCCTTACATTTCGTCAGCTGTTGACGACGTAAAGGACTTTCATTTACTTTGCATCACAGACACAACAAAAACACATATTTAAGAGAAGCCAATACAACTGATTTAGTATGCATGGGTATGTTTGTTGGAACAGGGCTGGAACTAAACTCTGCAGGGCTGTGGCCCTCCAGTTTGATTACACTGGTCTTGCTGGTCTGTTTTGCCTGAAACTGAGTGGAAGACCAGCTTAAACTATTGTCTCTGGACAATCTTATTAAGCAACCTAAAATATGTCTCTTTTCAGATCAACCTACCTGGCCAAGCTGCACTGGGGAGTATTCCAGAAAGCAGGGTTAAAAAAAGGATCATGGAGGTGGTTCCAGGTGATTGATATAAGTAAAACCCAACAGAATCAACCATGTTCAACTAACTAGAATCCATGGCATTCATTTAACTTAAATGAATGGTTTTAGCTCAACTTAAATAAATGGTTTTCAACGGCTCAATTTAAAATGGTTTAAAAAGCAATTAATGCTTCTTGTACAAACTAAATATAACTTTTCTTTACACATGCAATGTTCAGTGATGGCAGTTCAGAAGCGATACTAGTTTCTTTCAGAGTTCTACTATAGTAGTTGCTTTAACCCTTAAATGCATACTTCAGGACTTTAGTGACCGGGACGTCATTCACTACTCTCCTCCTCATTCATTTTTAAAGTTAGACATCAACCTTCTTAGTATTCCTCAATCAAGTCATTAGAAACAATATAACAAGAAAAAAATAATACAATTATAAAAGAATGCCTGTTTTTCCATTCATATTTTGGTTTTTACCAAGTAGGCTCGTCACGACGTCACATACTCATCTTGAGTTTCACTTTCAACATTCAACACTTTTCCACTAAAGGCGGTCGGCTGAAAGTTTACTTGATAAAGTTTTAAATATGGATATTTTTCTTACACAAACGCATCGATGAACTATCCCTTTAAAGCGGTTTGAATTCTTGTTAGCAGGTCCTCAAGCCAAGCACATGCTCTACACTTCACCGCAGTGGTAACCACCCAAAACACTAACTTAACAAAAACTTTTAAATACCAACATAATAGAACATTAAACATGATGGGAAGTGACATTCATTTGTTTGATTGAAACATGTTATTTAAAAAAAGCAATCACATTTGGCAACCAGAAACCTATAAAATGGTGTTAAATCAAAATTAATTGTTAAAATAAAGTGAACAGCATAAAATAATAATAATAATAATAATAATAATAATAATAATAATAATGTTCTTCTTCTTTTGTTTGATTGATTTACATTCTTTGTACATATTGCCACTTAAAGTACACAATTTTTTAAAAATATTTTCTTTTAATCATTAATCAGTTTTTATTAATGTTAACATAAACCTGACTGCTGCAGATTAATTTCGGCATTGATAGTGTTGCCATTGAAATGCATAAATCTGAGGCTGAGGATGTGAACAGCTCCGGGTAGAATGTCAAGGGTTGCCATCTCTAAATTACAGTTATGGCATAGCATGAACGCAGCATAAGCTTGTTGTTTTGGTTCAGGAGGAACTGTGAAAGGTGACTGCTGTTTTGGATGTGGTGTTCGGTGACTCTGCATAGCATGAAATGCGCTGATAACGTGTGATGTGGAAATACATATACGTTGACAAGCAGGTCCCATTGTTTCATTGCATTCGGACCAAATGCATTGATTGGACGAACATTTTATGGTCCTATGCCTTCCACAGACGATATATTTACACTTAGACCACTTAACCTAGTGATTGCTATCTTCAATAGACCTTCTAGTCAAGAGACCTTCAACCTGCATAACAAAACAAAAAAATCTTGAACAAATCACCTAGCTTTTTTTTTTGTTGTATCTTACTGAAACGGTCTAAGTTAGGAACCAGTCATTTTTATATCTTGCAGTCTGACTAACAGTGTTGTGGAGTAACGCATTAAAATGGAAGTTACGTAATCAGATTACATTTTAAAAGTAACTAGTAAAATAACCCATTACTTTTAAATTTACAACAAAATACGGTACAGGAGTTATTTTGTTTTCCCATGTATTGACTGACACCTCTTATGTCCCCATGTTGAGAGTTGTTGTAACCCAAATCTGGGACAAATATGGACAAACCAAGCTATTGTGGTCTTGGCCTCCTTTTTAAGGAGTAATGTAATTTTGTAATGCATTACTTTTAAAAGTAACTGTACTCAACACTGCTGATACCCAATGTAATTGTACAAACATTTAAAAGTAATGCTATTATGCCCTTGAGTACTGAGGTCCAAAAAGCTGCAATCACATGGCAAGTCCAAAACTACCCATCCTGTCAGTCCCATTAGCAAATGACAGGTCCACAGAAGCACAAGCACATGACCACTTTTAAGAGGGAGTTTAAGGTTGCCATTATGTCTATGTGGCAATTTGTGTCTTCTCTCTCACATCTCTTCCCCTTTTTCTCAGGTGCCATGGTTTCACTGTGATTAAAGAGAGCATATTGCACTGTCTTCTCTTATTACACACACATACTCACAAGAGCGCTCTCCCTTGCCATCCCTCCACATGCATTTCACAGCTATACACCAATGACAACGTTCCTCTGTCTTCTCAGATGGCCTTGAAAGCAAGATAAACTCAATGTATTAAAACTCAGTGTATGTCACCATGTTAGATTGAACATTAGTCAACCTTTTCAAAGATCAGCAGATCATTTTTTACTGTTTCTAGACTGGTTTACTCAACTGAAAACAACATGAAAAAAGGAAGTTCATCAAGTCAATGGATAACTTTAACTGAGAAAACTTCAGCAGCAATTAATTGGCTTGTAGCCATTCCTTCTATCCTAATGAGCTTGTTTTCATTAGTATCGTTTAAGTGCAGTGCTGTGGAAATGACATGAAGTTGTGGCTGGATGTTATGAAAGGTAATAAAGTCCACATTTTAATTATTCAGCCTGGATCTCATTAGGACAAACAGGAAACACGAGTGTTGTTGAAGAGCTCTATCCCCTCCAAGTTCATGGGCATATACTGTATATATCACATATATATCAGCAGAACATCTATTTTTTAAGACTAAATACATAAAGTATTTGTGTTATTTAACATATTTAATTATTGCAGATTTGCATTATATAATATTCTGGAATACTGAATCTGTTTTTGTGCAAGTGAGATGAGTAAATGCATTTCCAGCCTACTCATTAATCATCTCACTATTTGTTTGTACAGTATAACAATTTGTATGTTGATGGAAAGTCACTATAAAACATGAAAACACAACGTGTGTGTGTGTGTGTGCGTGCTTGTGTGTGTGTGTGTGTGTGTGTGTGTGTGTGTGTGTGGTCCTGGTAAACCCTATGGTATGGGGACAAAATGTACAGCAATATCTGAAATCTTTGTCCTTGTGGGGACATGTTTGGGTCCCCATGAGGAAAACAGCTCATAAATCATACTAAGTGATGTTTTTTGAAAATGTCAAAGTGCCACAAGTTTTCTGTGATGTGTAGGTTTAGTGGTTTATGGTTATGGTTAGGGGATATAATATACAGTTTGTACAGTATAAAAATCATTATGTCTACGGAATGTCCCCATAAAACATGAAAACACACCTGTGTGTGTTTGTGTGTGTGTTAAGTAATATTCGAAAAGGACTTACTAATAATAATTATAATTAAGTTTTTGAAAAGGTGATTTTTTTAAAAATAAAAAACAAGGCACTGTTCATCTGAAATTCCTCTGTCCATATGAATAGTCCAAAAAAATTTAGGTTCTGAGCACCTGAAAACGAACTCCCTTTTTTCTGTGGTCTAGCGCTATGCATGGCTTGATTAAATGTTGTTTAACATCTTCTGGAACAGTATGTTAAGGCCAATAAGCTGAAAACAGCGGGTCTCCGTCCATCACTCATAACTCTAAACAGCAGCCACAGCCTCTCTCCACAGTGACCATGTCATCAATCCTGAGCAGGGCCTGCAGTGAGCCAGTCTGGGCATTAATGTCAGCACATCATTAACACAGGCAGGGAATGGGACTGAGTATGATACACAGAACCTAGAACCCAGACTGCAGCTCTGCTACTGGCCTAGACTCTCCTGCGGAAAAACTGAGAATATTTAGACACCTGCTGTGCAGAGCACTCATGCTTCTGGGAAGATGCAATGGACCATGTCCTGTCATATTCCAGCTTTATTCTCATAAAGTCACAGATACAACTTGTGTCTAACCAAACCTAGCAGCTGCGTATTCAAGTGGTTATTCAAACATTTGACTGTTTGAGTAAAAAAAAAATAAAAAAAAGAAAAACTATGACTGAGCAAATTTTCACTAAAGAAATTCAGGGTTGCTGCAGTGGGGTTTTTATTATTGAACAGCTACAATATGCTTAGAGCTTTTGAGCATTGTCATATATATACACTGAGGTGAAGTGAATAACATATATTATAGGGGTGGGATATATTAGGCAGCAAGAGAACATTTTGTTCTCAAATTTGATGTTAGAAACAGGAAAAAAGGTCGTAAGGATTTGAATGAGTTTGGCAAGGGCCAAATTGTGATGGCTAGAAGACTGGGTCAGGACATCTCCAAAACTGCAGCTCTTGTGGGGTGTTCGTGTTCCTGGTCTGAATTGGTCAGTATCTATCAAAAGTGGTCCAAGGAAGGAACAGTGGTGATTCGGCGACAGGGTCATGGGAGGCCAAAGCTCACTGGTGCCTATGCTGACCCCTGTCCACCGCCGAAAGCACCAACAGTGGGCATGTGAGCATCTGGACCACGGAGCAATGGAAGAAGGTAATCTGGTCAGATGAATCACGTTTTGGCCTATATATATATATATATATATATATATATATATATATATATATATATATATATATATATATATATATATATATATATATATATATATATACAGTGAGGAAAATAAGTATTTGAACACCCTGCTATTTTGCAAGTTCTCCCACTTGGAAATCTTGGAGAGGTCTGAAATTGTCATCGTAGGTGCATGTCCACTGTGAGAGACATAATCTAAAAAATAAAAAAAAATCCAGAAATCACAATATATGATTTTTTTAACTATTTATTTGTATGATACAGCTGCAAATAAGTATTTGAACACCTGTCTATCAGCTAGAATTGTGACCCTCAAAGACCTGTTAGTCTGCCTTTAAAATGTCCACCTCCACTCCATTTATTATCCTAAATTAGATGCACCTGTTTGAGGTCGTTAGCTGCATAAAGACACCTGTCCACCCCATACAATCAGTAAGAATCCAACTACTAACATGGCCAAGACCAAAGAGCTGTCCAAAGACACTAGAGACAAAATTGTACACCTCCACAAGGCTTGAAAGGGCTACGGGGAAATTGCCAAGCAGCTTGGTGAAAAAAGGTCCACTGTTGGAGCAATCATTAGAAAATGGAAGAAGCTAAACATGACTGTCAATCTCCCTCGGACTGGGGCTCCATGCCAGATCTCACCTCGTGGGGTCTCAATGATCCTAAGAAAGGTGAGAAATCAGCCCAGAACTACACGGGAGGAGCTGGTCAATGACCTGAAAAGAGCTGGGACCACCGTTTCCATGGTTACTGTTGGTAATACACTAAGACGTCATGGTTTGAAATCATGCATGGCACGGAAGGTTCCCCAGCTTAAACCAGCACATGTCAAGGTCCGTCTTAAGTTTGCCAATGACCATTTGGATGATCCAGAGGAGTCATGGGAGAAAGTCATGTGGTCAGATGAGACCAAAATATAACTTTTTGGTCATAATTCCACTAAACATGTTTGGAGGAAGAAGAATGATGAGTACCATCCCAAGAATACCATCCCTACTGTGAAGCATGGGGGTGGTAGCATCATGCTTTGGGGGTGTTTTTCTGCACATGGGACAGGGCGACTGCACTGTATTAAGGAGAGGATGACCGGGGCCATGTATTGCGAGATTTTGGGGAACAACCTCCTTCCCTCAGTTAGAGCATTGAAGATGGGTCGAGGCTGGGTCTTCCAACATGACAATGACCCGAAGCACACAGCCAGGATAACCAAGAAGTGGCTCTGTAAGAAGCATATCAAGGTTCTGGCGTGACCTAGCCAGTCTCCAGACCTAAACCCAATAGAGAATCTTTGGAGGGAGCTCAAACTCCGTGTTTCTCAGCGACAGGCCAGAAACCAGACTGATCTAGAGAAGATCTGTGTGGAGGAGTGGGCCAAAATCCCTCCTGCAGTGTGTGCAAACCTGGTGAAAAACTACAGGAAACGTTTGACCTCTGTAATTGCAAACAAAGGCTACTGTACCAAATATTAACATTGATTTTCTCAGGTGTTCAAATACTTATTTGCAGCTGTATCATACAAATAAATAGTTAAAAAATCATACATTGAGATTTCTGGATTTTTTTTTTTTAGATTATGTCTCTCACAGTGGACATGCACCTATGATGACAATTTCAGACCCCTCCATGATTTCTAAGTGGGAGAACTTGCAAAATAGCAGGGTGTTCAAATACTTATTTTCCTCACTGTATATATAGGCAGATATTTTCAATTGTAATAATATTGCATTTTTGATCAGGTAAATGCAGCCTTGGGGAGTACAACAGACTTCTTTTAAAAATATTACCAACCCCAAACTTTTGAACGGTATTGTATATGATCATATTTTCTTGCAATTTAACATTAGAAAAATAGACACATTATTTAAGCCAAAAACTGATGAAAAACTCCTAAATACATATCCTGTCCACATATGAATGGTCTCTCACCATGTGCTAATCTAATTTTACTCGATTTTCATAACTATCAGATGGCTGCTAGGGCGAAAGTATACTTCTCACCATCTGGGATGACCCGCTTTCCTGCATAGATCTGCATCGCCCCAAGTTCCCCGCCCTCTGACCTGACCCCTGATCTTTGCCCTGTGACCCCAAACGCAGCCATTAGCATCAGAGACAGGGGGTGTAACTGGACACTCACTATTACACAGCGGCTGATTACAGCAGGGCCCGGAGAGCACAGGTATCATGACCTTTCACCCGATAATGAAATTAGTGCTTAGCAGCTTATATTCAGGGTCAGAGAAAAAGGTCAAGCGTGAAAAAGAGAAGCCCTTATTACTAGCCAAGGCTGCCGAGGTCTTGAGGAAATAAGGAGAGATAAGGACAACCTACACGCTGCTAATGAGGAACAGACTAGTGGCTCCGACAATGACTATGGAGAACTTTGGCCAAGGTTGTCTTGCTGGTTAAGCATCCAAAACACAACTCCTGAGCAGCCATACTGGTAAACTTCTGTTGTTTTGCTAGAAAGGCTAACTTCCACCAATCCTAGGCTAGTAAGAACCCACCTGACTCTTTGCTTGCTGTATAGGTGTGAATCCTCATTGTGTTGTTGAGTAACTAATATTAAACTATATTTTTAAAAACTGTAGTTGCAGATAAATCAATATTAATTAATTAAAAGGCCACTTAAATGTACTTAAAGACAGTACACGTTCAAGAAAGTTTTTTTTTACAGACTTAAGTTTACTTTTTAAAAAGTGCAGTAGTGCAGTAGTAGTTTGTTGTGATTTAAAGTAATTTGTGTAAATCCACTTGGGGTTCAGATAATTTATTTTTTTATCATTAACATATTAATTTCACAGGTCTAGTCATTAATACAGTGTATACTTTGTTCTTGATATACCCCGAAAGCTATACAGCATAGTTCAAACATAATAATAGTTAGTTGTGACACACATGGTATACAACTTTCCACACATGCCAGAGCGTAAACGTAGTGTATTTACTATTTGCCATATCAAACCAATATAGAGATTTTTTTTTTTTTTACAAAAATTAAAAGATCTTTTGAAGATATCACTGAACATTTATTTAACTAGCAAAAGTAAATTTCCCACTTAAGATTTTTCATCTCTGTTTTTTTGTGTTTATGTAAATTAGACAAATCTGATATTATTTTAATCTTATATCTGATAGTTAACAGTTGAGATAGTTCCTTAATTCTGATCTAACCATCAGAAGACACAAGGCGTGTTTAAATCCCTGTTGCGCAAGTGGGATTTTACACGGCCTTACAATGTGCCCATATTAGAACTATTCTATTCTATTCTATTCTATTCTATTCTATTCTATTCTATTCTATTCTATTCTATACTTTTATGAATTCTATTCAGAAACCATGAGAAAAAGGTGAATGAAGACTGATTTATTGTTCAGAAATTATTAACCCAGTGTTAGGTTGTGCCCCGCTCACCCTTATGTTTATTTTGATGTGTTGACTAACATATTAAAGCACATGTAAAGGCAGGGGCTGAGGCCTGGGGAATTGAGACTCCACCCCAAGGTGGTGGAGTTAATTTACAAGAAGTTCGGCCAGACGGAAGTGGACTTGTTCGCATCTGGTTCACCCTCACGCATCCAGCTCTTTATGTGTCTGCAGACCATGAGAAGCTAAATTTGCTTTGCCCTGTTAGGGCCCTTTACTGTTATGTTCACAGCACTGCTCAGAGCAACTGTTTGTATGCTTCGGTTCCCCCAGACGGGGTTCCCCAGCTTCCAAGCAGACATTAAAGGGGACCTATCATGCTAAATTGATTTGTCAGCAGTGTGTACACAACCACCCTATAATGGTAAAAACCCACCTACTCCTTTTTCTGAATCCCCATAAATCATAAGCAGTCTCTCAGAACAAGCCATTTGCAGATTATAGCAGTGTGACGTCACATTGCACAGGCCCCGCCCATGACTGCTGACAGACTCCGCCCTATTAGCATAGAGCCTGAATGAGCTGTACACAGTCTGCCATGTTTATCTCCTCGCCAGAGCATTCAAGTAAGAAATGTATTCTTAATAAAGCAACTAAAGTTATTCAATCAAGAGCAGTGACTTATTTTCTGCTTTCCTTTTGTTGTTAACGTATTAACAGCATGTTTAGCAGTAGGTACTGTATATTACACTGCTAATACACAGATATAATATACACTTGTGATTCCTTTACTTACATTCACAGACATAACCGACTGTGTTTATGTGAACTTTGAGTGTTTGAAAGCTGGACGTGAACATCTGACATCCAGCTTTCTGTGCGCATGCTTCCGATGCATGCGTTCAGAAAACCATATATGAGAATTTAGACTGATATGGCTTTAAAATGCATGCAGATAATAAACTTTCATGATGGTGAAGAACTGCAATGTCACGTGAGCAATGAGCTTGACCGCGATAGAGATGATAATCCAAACCAAACCAAAACAGATGTTTTAGTATCCGAGGCACGAGCTGTACAGGCTCCACCCTCTTCTGGAAATCAGTTGGGGAACAGTATATATAGTTATATATACATGTGTAACAAATCCACAGAGTCATAGAGATCCATTTGCAGCTTTAATCAGTAACAAAGTCAGACAGGGTATTGATAGGTAGACAGGAATGGTATGGGCAAGGCAAAGAATACTCAGGTAAGCTAGTGCTGATGAACGGGGCAGGCAGCAAGGTTTCAAACACGGGTAACAGTGCAGGGTCGTGGGAGCCAGAGTATGTTCAGTTAGCCAGGAAACAGTCCAAGGTCGAGGTAGCCAGAGAGTTCAGTTAGCCAGGAAACAGTCCAAGGTCGAGGTAGCCAGAGAGTGGTCGAAGAGTTCCAAAAACAGTCCAGGATCTAAACCAGAATAAACAGAATAAACAGAATAAACAGAATAAACAGAATAAACAGAATAAACAGAATAAACAGAATAAACAGAATAAACAGAATAAACAGAATAAACAGAATAAACAGAATAAACAGAATAAACAGAATAAACAGAATCAGTAGACAATCGCTCAGTACGTGTGCCAGGGCAAGACAATACTTCGCACTGAATGGGTGTGAGAGAGGGATTCTTATACATGTGGCAATGAAGTGCAGGTGTGAGTGTAATCAATGAAGAGCAGGTATGTGATCAGTCCATGAGAGCAGCATTATGGGAAATGTAGTTTGTATGGCCATAGTCAATACTCTGGAGATGGATCCCTCTGTGAATGTGGAGGTGACACAGGAAACTCCTGTGTAACAACATGCATGAAACACACATTCTGGGGACACCTGAGTCTTATATTACATCTTGTAAAAAGGTGCATATTAGTTCCCTTGTAAGTAAGTGGATAGTGGAGGTGATCTCTAAGGCCTATGAGGTGCGTGACCTTCCTTTGCCTCTGGCTGTGATGGCCCACTCCACCAGAAGTATGGCAGCATTTAAAGCTCATCTGTCAGGAGCTTCTCTCCAGGAAGTGTGTGATGCGGTTGGATGGTCTTCCCCGCACATATTTGTCAAATTTTATAGTCTGGATTTGAACTAGTGATTCACACTAGGACAGGCATTCATCAGTATGGTGCAGTTGGTATACGGTTCCCATAGCGTCATCAAAAATGGACACAGCGTAGAGTTCCCTCGAAAGGGAATCTCTCAAGTTAAGTCTATAACAATGGTTCACTGAGAAGGGAACAAGATGCTGTGTCATCTTGCAATCCTTCCTCTATGCCTGTGAGCGGCTTGCTTCAGCCAATCAGAAATGGATGCTGTGTTGTTCTGGGTACTCTTTGTAGCTTCCGTGGTATGCATTTTGGCAATGACATTGGACTAATTTGTACATGTGCTTCATACCCAATCATGCAGGAGTGTTCCTATAGCATCATAAAAAATGGACTCATCATCATGTTCCCTTCTCAGGGAACCGTTTTCTTTTTTAGACGTTTACCTCAAATGCTTTGTCAGTACATTTGTCAGTACACTTTAACCATATTCCAAAGACAAGAAGTCATTTTGAAATTATATATCAAGATGTACTTAAGTCCTACTTAAGTGGATTAAAACACTCTAAAATTCAGCCAGTTGCATTTGATATATTTTATTATATTTGAAGTATATTATTTCTGTAATAAGTACTCTTTTTAAAAGTATGCTAAAGTGCACTTTTTTGCAAGGGTTCAGACAGACTTTTCAGAGTTCAAGAGTATTACCAGTTTGTTACTTCATGACATTTTAAGTTTCACCAGCATGTCTTTGATTCAGTTCTATAAATTATGAAGCAAAAAAGACATTGCTTAGAGCATCTTTAAATAAATCAATAGTCAGTGTTTCAGAGAATGAACAATTCATTTTGATTAGTCTCAGTGTTGTAAAGTAGTACTACATTGGTTTGTTCTGAAGTTCCCTTTGGTTGCGTTCTTAACAGCTGCTTGGCAGAAGTGCTGTGGTTTCAGATAATGCCGATGCCGAAAGAAAGTCAAGGGCCGGAGGATTGGATGGCTTTCATCTTTCATACTGTGATTGTTATTTCATGAGCTCGTCTCTCCACACTGGATTTTTGAGTCAACAAGGATATATGTGTGATGCTGTGGCCTCTTGCAGTACTGGGTCATGAGTCAGTGTTATGACACCCAGGACTCCTCTAGAAGCTCTTGTAGACATGCCTGTTCCATAACCCTGCTCCCGGGGGCCCTGACTAACATCCTGCAGAGATAAACAACTGCCACCCTGAGCTAGGCGTCAGTCCTGAGAGCATGCTCAGTCTAGCACTTCACAGTGCTGATTCAGCAGCTCAGCTATGTAGATAAGAGCAGCCTAATCTCTGAGTGCCTGTGTTTGACAACATGTCAGTCAGATGAGTGTTGTGACTGCAAAGAAGTTTAATGTGTAGGAGTTTGCCTAACTGACGGTCTATATTTTGAATGTATACAATGTATAACAATGTGGAAATGCATCAAAATGAATGAATGTGTGTGTTCCAGACGTTTAACTTGAAATTAAAAATGGTCGAAGGTGCGCATCTTTCATCATTCTTGTTTCTATTTCAAAGAACTGTTATACACAAATGGTTAAAAGTTTGATAGGTTTAATAATTGTTTGAGTGGAAAATTCTTAGTGCTGACAGGGAATATTCCTGTTAAAATAATTATATTAAATCATCAAATACAATATCTTTCTTTAGTCCTTTTCAGACAGGGGCTAGTTTTTCCTGAAGAGGTCAGGTAAATTCAGGTTGTAGGTTTTTTTGTATTTTCACAGCTTCTCATTTATTTGTCATTGTCAAATACTGTAACTAGCTACATTTCTGCACCTTTTTATTTAACTTTCTGGGTACATTTACATTTAAATTTATGCATTTGGCAGACGCTTTTTATCCAAAGCGACTTACATTGCATTCAAGGTACACATTTTTAAAAATTTTTCCACTTGCTTTCCCAGGGAATCGAACCCATGACCTTGGAGTTGCTAGCACCACGCTCTACTGTTTGAGCTACAGGAAAGCCTGTAACAATGGTAAAATGGACCAACAACAGTTGGCGTTTCAAATTTCTGCCAGCTGGCATCCCATCCAACATAACAAATTTAATCAATAAGGAGAGCCAGATCCTGCTTTCTGCTCAAAATTATCACTGTTATAGAAGCATCTATTCTCACCTTAATTAATGTCTTCCCTTAAAAAATACATTATAGTCAGGACTGTGGAACAGGGGATGGTGCGCTACTACGAACGTGAAAGGGGGGCTGTTGTGCTTGGTCTAGGTTTGGGTTCGGCTGGGTTATGTCCCGGTCCCATTCCCACTCTCGCTCCCTGGGCGTATTCTGTAATTGTTCTGCTGTCCTACATAAAGGCAAAACGTCAATAAACAATTAAAAAAGTCCACAAAAGATTTCAATGGATTAACATCACAAATCTTCACACTGCAACGGGGGACTAGACAAGGATGCCCACTCTCCCCTTCATTATTTACCATTTTCATTGAGCCATTAGCAGCAGCTATCCGTCAAAACAGCTACATTAAAGGAATTCAGACACTAAACATGCACCACAAAATTAGTCTTTACGCTGATGATATATTACTATATTTACAAGATCCCCCATCATCATTACAAGAAACAATTAAACTTATTGATTCATTCTCGAATATCTCTGAATACTCAATCAACTGGAGTAAATCTGCCATACTCTCATTACATTCCAACAGCTTGGATGTGACATCCCAGTCACCACCTATTCCTTTGTGCACCAACTATATCACATACTTAGGTATTAATGTTTCCCCCAGGCTGTCAGAGCTGATTGGACTCAACTTTACTCCATTACTGAAAACAATAAACGATGACCTTCATCGCTGGATGAATTTACCACTATCCATTATGGGCAGAATATCAGTAATTAAGATGACTATACTCCCTAAATTAAACTATTTATTTACAATGACTCCAGCACTACCCACCCTCACCTGGTTTAAATCACTAGATTCAATCGTCACTAAATTCTATTGGAAAAATAAGACACCAAGAATTAAATTAACTACACTTCAGAAACCAAAAACACAAGGAGGACTGGAAGCACCACATTTCTACCACTACTGTTTGGCCAATCAGCTCCAAAATATTTACAAATGGATTCATCCTTACCCATCAGAACGCACATGGATGGATGTTGAACAGTCAATTTGTAAAGATATTAACATTTCAGACTTACCTTTCTATAATCAGACAATCAAAAAGCATCACTGTTTTAAAACTCCAACAATAGCCGCAGCTCTGACAGCCTGGTGGAAGTTTCATCAAATCACAAACACCCCTCTTGCACCATCAAAATACACCCCGATTTGGAATAACCCAGATTTTATAGTTAACAAGAAGCCACTCAACTTACGCACATGGGTAGATAAGGGCATCACACAACTTCAACACATCCTCCTTAATAACAACTTGGCACCATTTTCCCACTTGGTCCAGAAATACGGCATTGGGAGTAATTGCTTTTTGGAATATTTACAAATCAAATCATCTATTCAAGCAAAAATCGACACTCAGACAATTAATCTAGACATTCCTCCTCCAATCTCAGAGCTAATTAATATGACCTCCCCCCAAAAAAAACTACTCTCCAAAATATATAAAATAATATCCAAATCAGACAACACATTAAGCCTGCCCAATGCTAAATGGGAATCAGACTTATCCATTGCTCCCAATGTCGCTTTCTGGACACAAATCTGTAAAAATATCTACTTCATGACAAACGCCAATTTACAACTTATACAGTATAAAGTACTTCATAGAGTCCACCTAACTGGACATAAATTATTTAAAATGGGTTTTACCTCAGAAACATGCTCACATTGCACACAAAACACTCCGGACACCTATTTACACGCTATTTGGCATTGCACCTCAGTTAAAAAAATCTGGGAAAAAGTCACTGACTCACTATCCAACCTTGTGGGCTGTCACATCCCGCTGTCTCCTTCTCTCTGTATATTAGGTGACATATCCATAATCAATTTAAACAGTACAAACAGTCAGTTACTCCTAGTGGCTTTAACTATCGCCAAGAAAACTATCCTCATGAACTGGAAATCAAGGAACTCCATACACATTTCAACTTGGAAAAATTTACTAATAGAGTACATCTCCATGGAAAACTTGACTACCTCCACTCAAAATAATACTACAGAATTACACCCTTCTTGGTCATATCTCTTTAACTTCCAACAGTCATGAATCCACTGACCTTCTTTGTCTGAAGCCATCCTCAATGATATACCATCAATAATCAAACATGATTGAGGGGAGGGGGGTCAGGAAGAGGTAGCAACACAGACTAATATAAATAAAATGCCTATAAAATTATATTTAAATTTCTCTTTCGATTTTTCGCTGCTTCCGGACCCTGGTTGGTTATGGCATACTGGTCCCGGCCATGTGCAGTTCTGATTAGTTGTGGGTGGGTGTGATGTGGGGCGGGGGGGCTTGGGTTTTCACCCTCCAGCCTGTACTTCTGCCTGGGATTTCTTGTCTCTGGCACACCACTTGTCTCGCTGTTTTAATGCTTCACATATTAGATGAGGTGCACACACACATTCATTTGGAACATAAAACAAGGTTTAAAGCAAAGAAGAAAAAAAAAAAAAAAAAAAAGTACACATATAGGGTAAGTGAGGCGTGGGTATGGCGGCCTGGGCTTTGCACCGGGCTGGTTCCATGTTACACGCCTTTTTTTTTTTTAATGCATTATACACTAGTCGACATAAACATATTATGAGTATAACAATAAAAGTAGCCATAAAAAAATAAATAAAATAAAATAAAATACAAAGACAGGGTAAGCGTGGCATGTGTGCGATGGCTGGGGATGGGTATGGTTTTTGGGACCCTGGGCCCCGCTGCACCTCACCTTGATAGCCCGTTGCAATAAGATGCTGGCGGGGGTCTATCGTGTGCCATGGCCATGAGGGGTATCAGAGGCAGCTTTATAACACCTTACTATTAATGGCTGTATCAATATTACCGTTATTAATAATATTACTATTATTATTATCATTACTATTACAACCTCTACTATTATCACTACTATTAATGGCTGTATCAATATTACCATTATTATTATTATTATTATTATTTTTTTTTTTTTTTTTTATTTACTCTTCCTGATCCTTTAATCCCCCCCTCATTCCGGATGAAATAAGTATATTTGTTCATATGTTTATCATCACTACTACTACTGCTAATACTATTATTTATCATTTCTTATTAATTTGATTCATCATTATTATTATTATTGTTGTCACCTTCCTCATACCCCATTTTCCTTTTTTGTTTGTTTTTTGGATACCATTACTATCTTCATCATCATTATTCTTGTCATTTAAAATTAGTATTATTTATTGTATTTTGTTAATTTTCTTTTCTTTTTCTGGTTATGTCTGTTGTACTTTCCTACATGCTCCTTTGTTCATATATTTTTTCATCCCCACACCCAATTACACTTACAGTTGCACACACACGAACACACACACACACACACACACACACACACACACACACACACACACACACACACACACACACACACACACACACACACACACACACACACACACACACACACACACACACACACACACACACACACACACACACACACACACGCATATATATCCAAATCGTACTGACCATAATGTATGTTTTGTTGGTCTATGTAATGTTCATCTAATTTCTCATTTGTAAATATTGTACTTGTCTGTTTGCATAATAAAAAAAAAAAAATAAAAAAAAAAAAAAAAAAAGTCCACAAAAGATTTCTAATGTAATGCTTCCATTATAAAGGGACTGAATTATAGATAATCTTTTCAAAATTCACATTTAATCTAGTTTGCAGAGGAAAGCACTGACCATCTGTACACTTGCAATTTAAGTTTCAAACACATATGACAACAGAGAGCCCATAATTCAATCATTCAAATTCCAAAAATGCAAAAAAAAAAAATCATGTCATGATTTTACTCACCCTCACCGTGTTGTAAACCTGCAACTTTTTACAAGGGTATATCTTGCAATTCTGATTTTATAACACGTAGTTGAGACTTTATAACACGCAATTGCGACCTTATATCAAGCAAATGCGAGTTCTAAAGCCAGAATTGCATGATACAAAAACGTAATTCTGAGTTATAAAGTCACAATTGCGACTTTGTATCACGCAATTCTGACTTTATTTCTCACAATTCTGACTTTTTTTTCTCACAATTGCGACTTTATCACGCAATTCTGACTTTATGTGAGTTCATTTCTTGCAATTGCGAGTTATAAATCCAGAATTGCGTGATACAGTCGCAATTGTGAGTTATAAAATCATAATTGCGAGTTTATATCTCGTAGTTCTGACTTAATATCTCGCAATTCCTCCTTTTTTCGCAGTTGTGAGTTTATATCTCGCAAATTCTGATTTAGATAAGTCAGTTATAATCTCACAATTGCGAGTTATAAAGTCAGAATTGCGTGATACAGTCACAATTGTGAATTATAAAATCATAATTGCGAGTTTATATCTCGTAGTTCTGACTTTATATCTTGCAATTCCGCCTTTTTCCGCAGTTGTGAGTTTATATCTCATAATTCTGATTTAGATAAATCAGAGTTATAATCTCACAATTGCGAGTTATAAAGTCAGAATCGTGTGATATAAAGTCACAATTGTGTTATAAAGTCAGAATTGTGTGATATTTAGGGCCCTATCTTGCACCCAGCGCAATTGACTTTGTACACCGACGCATGTGTCATTCCTATTTTGCACCCGCGCAAAGCGCGCTTTTCCCTCCACAGAAGCACGTCGCTAAACTAGTGAATGAACTTGCGCTCCCTGGGCGGTTCAGCGCAAAAAAGGAGGCGTGTTCCGGCGCAAACAATCCCTGGTGCTATTTTGCTGTTCCATTAAACAATTGCGCCACTGACCAGAAAAAACCTAGTCTAAAGTCAGTGGCGCGTTGCGCGTTGTTCATTATGCTATTTTAAGGGCGCATGCTTGACCATAGCGTGCACAACGCGCATACACTTTGCTCATGTAATCTACACAGATGCAACAGTTATTTTTGCAAATCATAAATTGTTACACTAAAAAAATATTAACACATGAGATGACGGAAATCATTGTGGTGTGCCACGAAGATGTGAAAAAATAGGCATAAATCTAGCTTACAAATTATTCAGGCTAATTATTTATTTAACCGACGCTATTTTGGGTGGGTTTCTCCCATCCCCATACAACACAACTTCTCTGTCTTTCACTGCTCTTACAAGAACATCAGTCTCCTCGGCTGTGAACCGCTCCTGGCGTGCGCCTGGTAAATACGCCATAATAATAGCAATCCATAATGGAACTTGCGCACCTGCTTTTAAAGGGAATGTTGGATGACGCTCTGATTGGTTTATTCACGTTACGCCCAAACCACACCTATGAATAATGAAGCTACTTCAGACCAACCCATTTTAGATTTGCGCCGGGCGCAAGAGCCATTTATCCCACCGGGAAAATAGCAACAGCGCCGAGACCCGCCCACAAAGTTACTTGCGCTTTGCGCTTTGACACTTGCGTTTCAGATCGTTAAAATAGGGCCCATTGTCTCCATTGTTTTATGAAGTCAGAATCGTGTGATATAAAGTCGCAATTGTGTTATAAAGTCAGAATCGTGTGATATAAAGTCGCAATTGTGTTATGAAGTCAGAATCGTGTGATATAAAGTCGCAATTGTGTTATGAAGTCAGAATCGTGTGATATAAAGTCGCAATTGTGTTATGAAGTCAGAATCGTGTGATATAAAGTCGCAATTGTGTTATAAAGTCAGAATTGTGTGATATAAAGTCGCAATTGTGTTATAAAGTCAGAATTGTGTGATATAAAGTCGCAATTGTGTTATGAAGTCAGAATTGTGTTGCAATTCTGAAGAAAAAAATAGATACAAACTGGCAATTCTGACTTTTTTTCTCAGAATTGCGTGATATAAAGTTGAAATTGCAAGTTATAATATTCTGACATTATTTTTCGCAATTGCGATATTATATTGCAATTGGCTTTATGCACAGCTGCACTACTTCCTGAACTTCAGCCAGCTCCTTTGTTTCCTGTCTGCCATTATTGGACAGACTGATTAATCCAGGTGTGTCTGATTATTGTTGTTGTGACTAAAGAGGTCAGACACACCTGGATTAATCAGTTTGTCCAATAATGGCAGACAGGAAACAAAGGAGCTGGCTGAAGTTCAGGAAGTAGTCCAGCTGTGCATAAAGCCAATTCTGACTATACTGTATATCATGCAAATCTGCAAAGAATTGTATGATACAGTCAAAATTGTGAGTTATAAAATCATAATTGCGAGTTTATATCTCACGCAAATCTGACTTTATATCTCACAATTCTGACTTTTTCCTCACAATTGCAAGTTTATAGAAACTTATTTTCTTAAAATTGTGAGATATGATCTCGCAATTGTGAGTTATAAAGTCAGAATCGTGATATAAACTCGCAATTGCGTGCTATAAAGTCAGAATTGCGTGATATAAATTAAATTGCGAGTCAGAAAAGTCAGAATTGCGAGTTATAGTGAGAACGTCTTGGTTACGTATGTCGTAACGGTTACGTAACGTTAGTTCTGCCAGAAAGACTCGGGAGATTAAATACTGTGACAATAATCCATTTATTAACAACCCAGCAAGCGATAAAGTATATTGGCATAGGCCCCGTCCGTAGCTAGCAATCTGAGGGTCCGGACTCATTTTGAGAGGACTCATATCCTGCCTGAAGACGAAGGCAGAGGCGCAGCCGACCCCCGTGAGGTATGGAAGGGACCATCCTGGTGGTGGTGGGGTGGATGTAGGGAAGGATTTAACTTGGAGGTGGTGGGGAGGAAGGCGGTGAATTGGAGCGTCAGCATCTGCGAACTCAGACATGCGTAAGTACCGATCTTTTTTTAGCATGTGATTGGATAGATAAAATTAAAGTGACATGACAATTAAGTCTTCCTGGCAGAACTTATGCTAAAGCTTCCATTGACTAACGAATGGGGGTTTTGCTTAGAAGCCAATTACCTTCGAGGAATTTAACAGCGCCCAATGGCAGTGCCAATGCCATGGGCATGCGGAATTTGCATGCGTAACTCCGTCCCACATCGTGGGTATATAAGGAAGTACACTGGCAACATCGCATTATGTTACTGCTGCAGAGCCAAGACTGAACTCCGCGTTCCAGCAGCACAGCGGAAGTGGCAAAGGGACGTTACGTCTCCGTTCCCTCCTCAGGGAACGAGGGTTACATATGTAACCAAGATGTTCCCTTTCGTTCAGTCACTACGACGTAATGTTAGTGACTAACGAATGGGGGTCCCAATACAACAACGCCACTCGGCTGTCTTCCAGTGCCCTGCATAAGTGTGAGTACCCTGTCGTAAGACTAGTACGGACGAAGGACTCCTACTTATCACAGGATTACCAAGGTACACTGGGAAACATATTCCAGTGGAGATATGCCAAAATGCCTACCCGTAGGGAGGACTTAGAGAATACACATATGACCCGCTAAGGGCTGCATAAGGAAGAACTCTAGGGTATCAGCCAGAGGGTGGACTTTTGGCGAATGGGAATGGCGAGCAAGAGAAGACACCTGAGCCTGGTCCATTACCGGCCACTAGTAGAGGCGAGTACATAGTCGGACACTGGCTCCACTCGGAGATTGTAGAATCTGGCGAATGTGTTAGGTGTCGCCCAGCCTGCAGCTCTGCAGATGTCTGTTAGCGATGCCTGCAGGTCCCCTACCCTCTTAACTGAGGCCAATGCAGTCAGCAGAGCCGTCTTCATCGACAGGAACTTAATATCAACCGACCGCAAAGGCTCAAAGGGAGGACTCTGCAAAGCACTTAGAACCAGGGCTCTGAACCGGTTCAAGGAACGAAAACGAAAACCGGAAACGAACGAAATTTTAAGAGGAACAAAAACGGAAACGAAATCAAAATCAATTTGAATCGTTCTGAACAGAAACGTTAATTTGAAATGACCATTAACCGGTTAATAACGTTATTTTATCGTTCTCTTTAATATTTTAATTTGGCAGTGACCAATCATGAAATGAGTAGTACAGCATGTGACGTTGACGGATCAAGCGTGAGTGAAATGCCCGCGCACCATCATCTATGAATCTACCGGTCAGTGTGAGCGCGCATTTTCATGCCTCAAGTACATTTCTTTCCCCGCTGAGGTCTACAATGAATGTGCAGGTATTGGAGGACATTCTTTTCGAACGTTTAAATAAGCAGTACGGACTTTAAGCTCAAATAGACTGATTTAGGATAGTTTATGGATTCCGTTTAAGCCTATCCAAGTAGGCTATAGCATCTGTCAAACATTTTTCCTATAGTCTTTCAGATTGCCAATACAGGACAGGTCAATGTTTTCTATATAGACGGTTGATGCTTCGTATTAAATGGTATGTTATATTGCATTAAATGCAAGCTTTATTAGCTGACTGAATTTGATTATGTGATGCAAGAACGTGTTGCGCAGTGTTTGCTTTGAAATTAGCAGTTGACGGTGCATTAAAAGAGCAATGGTTATCCAGTTTATTTATTCTTTATTCATGCATTTTTTAAAACAAGTCGTGTTGAAAAAAAGTTATGTACAAAGAATGTTATCACTCTTCTGAAAATAATTCGGCATTAGAGGCCACTTTCGATTGTCTAACGCTCCATTAAAACAGGTCCGCTGTTTATGCCTTGTAATTAATGCATGTATTTCTGGTTTTAAAAATGTTATTAAATAAATATTCAAGTTTAATTACCATGTGTTATATTATTATTGAGTGAAAATAAGTCTATTTATACATATTTGTTTAAAATGTATACATATTTGTTTAAAGTATAGGCTTAATTAAAATAACGTTATTAACCGGTATTTTTTCATATCAAACCGTTTTCGGAACAGTAATGTTTATTGAGGAACGCAAAAACCGAAACGCTATAATATCGATTCTGCTCGGAGTGAACCGATTGATATTTTTTTCCGTTTTTAAGCCCTGCTTAGAACTACTGAGAGGTCCCAAGAGGGAACGAGAGGAGAGCGAGGAGGATTCAGTCTCTTCAGGAGGACACACCTGAAGGCGGAGTGCAGCCTAATCGTCATCCCCAAAGGACTCTAGCCCACCTTGAGATGCGGCGATCGACATCTCGCTGCTATCTGGAGTGTGAACGAAACGAACGGGGCGTCAGAGATGGTCCCGCCGCTTCAGTCCAGCACTCGCTAGAAAGCGATGTGCGAGAGGGGGGCGTGGCCCGAGGAATGATCGTCGGGGTTCTTAATACCATGGCACCGCCCTCAGGTCACCCTGGCCACCAGCCAAAGTACCACCTCTCTCGGAGACGTCACACCAACATCCTGGAGAACCGCTCGTCTCGAAGACAGAAGAGACAGAAGAGATGCTCTTGGCTCCAAAGCAGAAACATAATGCGATGTTGCCAGCGTACTTCCTTATATACCCACGATGTGGGGCGGAGTTACGCATGCAAATTCCGCATGCCCATGGCATTGGCACTGCCATTGGGCGCTGTTAAATTCCTCAAAGGTAATTGGCTTCTAAGCAAAACCCCCATTCGTTAGTCACTAACGTTACGTCGTAGTGACTGAAGGAAAGGGAACAGTGTGATAAAGTTGCAATTGCAAGAAAAAAAAGTTGCAGTTATCTTTTTTATTTATTCTGTGGCCGAAACAAGCTTTTATACTTTTATGATCCACAGAGAAAAGAAAATCATACAGGTGTGATGTGACTGAGTACTTTTCATTTTTGGGTGAACTATACCTTTAAATATATACTCTATATAATGTTCTAATTATATAATTATTCACAACCAGAGCACATGACCTTCCATAACGTCCACATTCAGACAACAGACACTGACATCTTTGTAACTACAGAGATTCCGACCGCATCAGAATCAGTAAATGACATCACAGACATCCAATGTTAATAAGGGTTTAGAGAACTAATCCCATCTAAATGGAGCTTTTGTCTCACACACACACACACACACACACACACACACACACACACACACACACACACACACACACACACACACACACACACACACACACACACACACACACACACACACACACACACACACACACACACACACACACACACACACACACACACACACACACAGAGGAACATTTGAGCAGATGATAATAAATAACACAGATAATATTGGTATATAATGAAAGTCTTGGCCAGTCATAGTTTAATCTCTGCCCCGCAGGGTTTTATGGGAAAACATTGCTGGACCCATTGCAGGTGGGGACAATAAAATCCAGCAGCACCCTAATTTTAGCATGCATCTTTAATTGTTCAACACATGACATATGACCTCATAAATGACTCACAGGCATTTGGAGAGTCAACAAAACCAGGAACTTATTGAAGGAAAAAAAATGGACCCAGTGCTTCATGACAACACATGAAAACAGCAGCCATGAAAAAAAATTAAGCACACACAGACTTTAATTCTCTGCATGTCCTGTTTACTTAAAGAATTCAGAATGTTTTGACCTTGCTGGTATTTATAAACTGCAGATGGAAGTCCCCTTGTCCCCAAAAAGCCCTCTGGAAATGAGCTGCAATGGGATGATCTGGCATGAACAGGGACAGAAAGTCTATTTTTGGCTTGGCGTGACATGATGTGGATTGCATCAGTTCTATTAGATAAGCAAGCCATGTGGACTGCACACAAACTATCTTCATCTTATCTCCCGTGGTCTTCATCTCTTTTAGGAGGTCAGCTCATTAAGAGGCCTTATGAGACATGCATGCTAATCTTCAGCACATCTTCTAAAGACAAACCCGTCTGATAAAGCAATGTCATTAATTGCAGCCAGAAGAGAAAAGATGAGATGTGAAGAGAAGCAGAAAGAAGGGGGAAACCGTCGGTGAGAGAAGAGAGAGAGAGAGAGAGAGTGATTAAAGGACTCTCACACAGTGAATGGCCTCAGGTGAACCTGGTTCGTGGTGTTCTTATCATCTTCCTGTGAGGGAGTGAGGAAAGAAAAGTCATTAGTTTGAGTTTTGCATCTGTGCTGGTAATGGTGTGTGTGTGGAGGGGGGATGGGGTGTGGGGGGGGATTAGGTGGGGATGCAGTCCTCCGGTCAGGTCAGTCCATGTAACCACAGTTGCAAAAGAACATTCAGCTCAGGAGGAGTTTAAGGTTAAAGGGACAGTTCACAGTTAATCCAAAATGAACATTCTGTCACTATTTACTCACCCTTCTTTCTTTTTTCCACTGAACATAAAAGTAGGGATTTTGAAGAATGTTCATGTTGCTCTTTTGAGAGCATACAGTGAGCAGGGGCCATTTGAACCAGCTGCTTAAACAACTTACACACTACTAAATATTTGAACTTTGCACCATTAAACATTAGTTGGAATGGAACACTATGTATATTACGCTAAATATCAATAAAAGCCTCCAACCAGAAGTAATGGTTGGAATAGAATAGCAGGCTGATAAAATCACTAAATTCAGGTTTTACCTGACAGACTTCATTCCTTTAGATATACATGATGCTGTTGACATTTACACTTGTTTATATTTTAGGAGAGAGAACATTGTGTGAGTAAGTGACTTAAAAGTTGCTCTTCAACAGGGAATATTTCAAAACACTGTGTCACTACTTATGAATGTGAGGTTTCAACACACACACACACACACACACACACACACACACACACACACACACACACACACACACACACACACACACACACACACACACACACACGCACACACGCACGCACACACAAAAGATTAAAAAGTAAAATAAATAAAAATGTCAGTAGATTGTAGTATTATTATTTATTTATAGCTCCATATTGTTCTTAGATACAGTTCCTGAATATTATGTAAGGGATAATGTACATCATGCACTTATCGCAGAATAAACCCCGACAGAGTGATCAGGACTGAGTGAACAGGTCTTGCGTCACTCTGAAGGGGTTTATTCTGCGATAACAACACGGCTACTTGTCCCAAGTAAATTAGACACAAAATATTGTCTTGAGTTTAAATATTCGATTAGCTCTTAATCTAATCTTTTTTTAGCTCTTAAGATAATCTTTTTGAAGCTAATCTTTTTGATTAGCTTTTAAGCAAAGCTTCCGCGAAGAAAAACAGTTCCAAACTGCTTTAAGCATTTATCTATTGCTGAAAATATATGTTTTTACCATAAATGTTAAAATTAATGCTGAAAGGTATGGTTCACCCAAAAATGAAAATTAGCCCATGATTTACTCACCCTCAAGTCAGGTGTATATGGCATTCTTCTTTAATAGCAGAAGTTGGAGCTCGGTTTTTGAAGTCCATAAAAATGCAGCTGTCCGTCAAATAACATGCTCCACACGGCTCTGGGGGGTTAATAAAGCAAATCGATGTGTTTGTGTCAGAAAAATGTCCATATTTAAAACTTTATAAAGTTAAGTTCCAGCCGATCGCCTTCCGTGGAAAAAGTATTGAAAGTGCCTCTCGCAGTTCAAAATGCTTACGCTACGTCTGGTAGTGTAAGCATTTTGAACTGCAGAGGTACTTTCAACACTTTTCCCATAAATCGAATACGGAAGGCGATCGGCCGAAACTTAACTTTAAAAAGTTTTAAATATGGATATTTTTCTTACACAAATGCATCGATTCGCTTCAGAAGGCCTTTATTAACCCGCCAGAGCACGTTATTTGATGGACAGATGCATTTTTATGGACTTCAAAAACAGAACAACAATAAAGCTTGGATTAGCCAGGACTTTTTTAATATAACTCCAACTTTATTCATCTGAAAGAAGAATGTCATATACACCTAGGATGACTTGAGGGTGAGTAAATCATGGGCTAATTTTCATTTTTGGGCGAACTAACCCTTGAAGTCTTCCATTGGAACTTGTGGCGGTTAAGTGTTTTTCAGTCACAAGACGGTGCCAGACAGTCAATGACAGCGGATTGACACGTTAAGCATATAAGTAGTACCGGTCAAGATAACTCGTAGTACCCGGATGAGCGGTGTGTTATGCACTTTGGCGGTTGTTATCTGGGAATACAATTGACCAATAAGAATCAAGTATTCCACAGAGCCGTGTAATAATAAGATATTTAAATATAAGGCTCTCACAATATCAGATTTTCACAACATTATTATTATAACCAACTGAAGCCAAAAGATAACGATATTATTACAATAAATAAATTAATTAATAATGTTATCACTCAAATTCCCTTTGAACTTTATTTTGTGTTTTCCCTTTTTTGTCCAATGAATCACTCTCAAAATTCTAGCTTAGGGTGGTTAAGAGCGTTTATAACCATAACTGTCCAAAAGTGTAAAATAATAATAATTAATAAATATGAATTATGTTAATCAGCTGCAGATTGGAAGTGCTGATGACACCCTTATTGATTATGTATTTAACATTGACAGTTTCATGAGCCAAAGCAATTTTGAAACATCAAGCGTAATACGATAAACTGAAATGTGCAAAGTTTAGGTAAAATGTGGAAAGCACAGCGTGAACATTCTTCAAAATATATTCTTGTGTGTTCTTGTGTGAAAGTTTGGAACAACATGAGGGTGAGTAAATTATGAAATTGCCATTTGGTGATCTAATACTTTAAATGTTGTAGTATGCAGTATGTTAAACATTACAGGGCAAGCATTTATGTATGAGAGTGGTTTCTGTATAGCTACTGGGAAAAAATGAATGTGCCATTATAGCTTCTTATCCTTTACTGTATGCACTGTAAACAATAAACTGCAGTGTCCCCAAGTAGCTACCGCTACACAGACAGTTAAACCACATTCCAGCCTTTAATGGAGCGTAACTTGTTGATGTATAGTGGTCAGTCCAGTCTCAAAGGAGGACTTTTAAGTGGATTTGCACATAAAACTCAAGAAAACTGATATAGGGCCACATCGTATGGACCAACAGTCCGAAAACTGCTGACACAAGGCGTTTCAAAGCCAAAAAAAGATGCTTTCAGGGAGTCATGTAAGCAAAGGCTTCTGACAACTCTTATGAAATATTATGACTTCAAGAAATCCGTAGTTGTGGAGGAGTATTTCAGTTTGAAAAGTCGAGGAAAGTTTTTATAAACAGAACATCACAAAAGTCTGTTTCCAGGTTTGGCTCAATGCTCTTATGTGGTTAAATCATTAAAGCATTAGCCAAACGCGCGAACAAATCACCTCAACAGCACGTACACCTTCAGATTTTGGGATATTTACCTTGGCTAACTCCTAAACAAACCTCAAGAAGACTGTACTTTCACACACACCATGCAAAGTTTTCACCTGAAATGAAATAATAAACTTTATGCTTCGGTGAAAGCAACAATGCTAGTGTCCGCTCTAGCAATTTTCGCTAATACTCGTCTTTCACTGGGTGTCAGTCTTTATCGCCTGATTTGAAAATTGACAGTGTGTAGAGACAAAAACCAGTTAGAAAAGATGTCAGCTCTCAAAGAAACCAAGACACGACTGAAAGACACTTATCTGTGGAGCCTGTCTTGCGAAATTAGCAAAATGTCACTCAGAGACTCATTAGCTTGAGAGCTACGAGATGGAGTTAGTGACTCAAGACGATGTGTGAGAAGAACATCTTGTCAAAAGGTTTTCTTCTCTTTTTTTGCCTGTGCTTTTGGGACACAAATCGATTCAATTGAAATGCCAGGTGAGTTCCTTCTCAGAGAAAGAGACAAAACAAGAAGATGGAAAAAGTGAATAGCCCTTTTACCTCCTAAGGATATCAATAGCCTGCGGTCCAAGTGAACAAGCACTTTAAAGGGGATCAATGGAAGATGAGAGTTAAGTCAACAAGGTGGAAACAGAGACAGAAGAGCCCCAAAACGAACTTACTCTTACTTCTTTCTCTTTCTTGTTCACTGTTTGTTCTTCACTTTGGTTTGTGAGCCAGTGTTTGTTCTACAGACTGAGCACAATACCCTCAAGTCCCATCAAAGGCAGGGTATGCTTTTATTACCCCAAAACACTTTGACAGGTTAAGTGAATCCTAAACTCCATGCTCTCTTTTATCCTTATCAGATTAACATCTGGAGTTTTTGGAGGCAGCGTTTACCATTTATTACTGAGAAAGGCCAGTGTTTAGTTACTCACATTGCGTGTCTTTTTGTATGCGCTACCTGTAACAGCTGCTCACTGGGCTATTTGAACAGCGTGTCTCCATAGTCAAGACTGTGAAAGGCAGGTCGGTTGGCTGAAAACAGCAAAGCGAGCACAATGCCATGGCCCAGTCATGAACTCTGGTGTATACTATCCCTACCAAGCGGACAATTGACAGGTTTGGTGAGTCAGAGGATGTTAAAAGACACACACTCTGGGTTGGCAGCTGTTATGACACAATACAGTCACACGTGACACAGAAACAGTTGACATCTTTCTATTCCCTGATGAAAAGACCAGCATAGCCTGTCACCAGCATATGTTGTGTTTGGGGGATGCTGGTGTGCCAGTGTCTCCACCAGGCTTTTGAATAAGCTTAAAGGGATAGTTTAAAATTACAATTCTGTCCATGTACTCACCCTCATGTTACTCTAACCCAATATGACTTTCTTTCTTGAGTGGAACACACATTTTGTAGATTATATTAGTTCATAGTTGTTTTCACCCTTATTTCTGAAAAAGAAGCATATTGTATTGAATGTGCACTTTAAAGCCTTGCACTGTTTGAGCTTTACAGTATATTAGAAGAACAAACTTATTTCACATTGTCATTATGGGGTATTGTTTGTAGAATTGAGGGGAAAAATATTAATTTTTTATCAATTTTGGAATAAGGCTGTAACATAACAAAATGTGGAAAAAGTGAAGTGCTGTGAATACTTTCTGGATGCACTGTATATTATTTTAACCCCTTAACTGTCACCCTCCTTTTTGAGAATAGACATGAAAATGAACTATCCAAACATAAATGGTTGTAATTCATGAATGTTTTGGAATTTAGACCTGCGTTTGGTCTTGTTTATTGCTGAAAAATGAAAGTATGAAAAAGTTATGAAAGTTTAAATTTACTGTAAATCAAATGTACTGTACTAAACATTTTTATTTTATATATATATATATATATATATATATATATATATATATATATATATATATATATATATATATTAGCAAATAATTTTTACTCTGAAATTACTTTCAAAAATAATTTTTACTCTGAAATTACTTACAAAAAATAAAGTTCCTATGAGATTTTGTATAGGCGTTGTACCAAAAATCACCCACCCGGGGGTGTCACCCATTCCAACCTTTTTCCTGTAACAAATTAATATATTTCTGCCCAAATGTCACTTCTATTACAAAATAATCACCAAATATGACACCGCCCACTAGGGAGGAGCTTGCTAGAAGAATTTATAGTCCTGTTTCCGTGTTAACATGACATCCAATTTCAAAATGTTTTCTCAGGATTTTGAGCTCACTTTCGAATGATACCTAATTTATGATGATTACAAAAATATTTTATATGAAAAAAGCCAATTAAAAAAGTGCCAAATGCCAAATGTATTTCCAAAATAATTTAAAAGTATTGGACCCACTTTATATTAGATGGCCTTAACTACTATGTACTAACATTTAAATTGTATACAATGCACTTATTGTGTACATACATGTTTTTACATTGTACATTTAAAAAAAAAAAAAAAACCTCCATGTAATTACATCTGTAATTAATTTCTGTAGTTACATTTGTAATTACACAGTTGACCCTTTCCTTACACCTTAACCAACCCTTAAACTTACCCATACCACCACACCTGTCCCTAACTCTAACCATATCCCACCTCAATATCAGCAAAAGTGTTTTGCAATACAATATGAACCCAATAAGTACAGTGTACTTAATGTTTGATGTAAGTACATAGTAGTTAAGGCCATCTAATATAAAGTGGGGCCTAAGTATTCTACAGTGTACTTTTTTTTACAAGGGTGTGCAGTTGCATTGAATGGTCATTTTGCATCCTTTTTGAAGCTTGAAAGCTCCAGTTCAAATTCATTATAACTGCATGAAAAGAATGACCAGCACATTCATCAAACGGTCTGTTTTTTTAAATAAAGTTATACAGACTCGGAATGACATGATGATGAGTAAATTATTACAGATTTTTTTTTTTTATCATATGATTAGCTAGAACAGCCCTAAACCTAAAACAACCAGCATAAACTAGCATAAAAGGTTACACTTTATTTCGATAGTCCACTTTAAACATTCTACTAACTATAAGTAACTTTGCAACTACATGTCAACGAACTGTCATTAGAGTATTAGTTGACTGTCAGTAGACTGGTAGGTTATGGTTAGGTGTTAGGGTTCGGGTTAGTAGAATAAGTTGAATTGAAGTTGCCAAGTTACTTATAGTCAGTAGAATGTCTGTTGGGGGACCAACAAAATAAAGTTTTAGTAAATATTAATCAGACAGTCTACAAATACTCTAATGATAGTTAGTTGCCATGTAGTTGCAAAGTTACTTATAGTTAGTAGAATGTCTAAAGTGGACTATCAAAGTAAAGTGTTACCGCATAAAAATACATCCCTGTCTTTTTAGCAGGATTAACAGTGGGTTAAAGTGAGAAAGAGAGAAGAAAAAGAGAGATAGAGGAGGAAGATATGGCCCTTGCTTTAAACAATCACCATTAAATTGGCTCATGTTTAACATAGAGACTGCCTGTCGTCTATGCAAACCACAAGTTTTAACCTTTCCGCAAAAACACTGTGCTCTCACCGTTGAAAAAACATGTTTGTTCTTGCTTAAAGAAAGATAAAAAAAAGCACAAGTACTGATATCAATCTCCACTAGACTCCGCTCCAGTGAGTAGGCAGTGTACATTGGTAAACACACATTTAAATAACCAACTAAAGTTACCTAACGGTTACGAGTGCATCCCTAAGGTAAGGCCAGCTTTTGTTTATCACAGAAAGCACGAGGGTGGGTCATCTCTGGTGTCAACTGTCCATTAGCAGGGTGGAGGACAGACAAAAAGAAGTACAGGTGCTTGTGTGCATGTTTCTTCATGTGCTTCTGGGTACTGCAGGGATATAAAGAGAAAGAAGGACTTAGAAACTGATCCAGGCTGCAGGGAGCTGACTCACCCTCTCAAATGGCAGTGGGCTTGGTCTCTCTGATAACCGAGCCGGACAAGCTTTGTGAGGCTGTGAGAGGAACAACACATGTCGCTCACCTGATAAGCATTGGGGAACTTTCTACAGGACACAAACACCAACGCAACACCTCCTCTCCGCCTGTTCAGCAACCTGACACGGTTTGGACAGGGATCACTGTATTTGAAACGTCACACTGGTAGTTTGCTGATTGTTGTGGTGTTAAACCTCACACTGACCTATCAGGCCTTCCAAGAATACCTTTCCCACTTTTCTGCTTAAAGAATTAGAGTACATGAAAAATGTATTGATTTGTCTTCATTTTTCAAATCATGTTTAATTTTGTCTCAGATGTTTCTCCTAAGGTTTATAGGAAGAAAAAAGACACACAGAGCTTTAACATTTAAGATGGATCACATAGTTCAGATAATTCAGTCTTGGACGAATTTGATGAGACATGTTTGAGTTCATAATGAGATCTCTGACTTGATTGTAAAGCCTGGTGTCGATGAAAATTTGAGTAAAGTTTGAGACATTGCTGGAATCTGAAACGCAAGAGGAGACTGGTGTCTTTGTCAAAAGAAACATCTGAGAAGCAGGCGAATCTTGATTTGCTCTCCATTTAGTATCATGGTTGTCTATAAAAACAATTGAGCTATTAAAGAGATCTCATTTGAGAATTAACTTTTCATTAGTTTGGTACGATATGTTGAGATCTTTTCTGATCTTTTTGTCAAGAGAAACATATGAGAAGCAGGGGATTTCATAAGTCTCAATTTGCTCTTTATTTAATCTCGTGTCTGTCTATGAGAAACAATTGAGATATTAAAGAGATCTCATTTGTGATGTCTTTTCTTTAGTATGCTTTCAAATCTGAGCCCAGTCTGAGACACTGCTAAGATCTTCTGAAATACACAAATCAGGCATGACATGAAGTGAATAACACTGATTATCTCTTCATCACGGCACCTGTTAGTGGCTGGGATATGGAATAGAAGAAGGTGACCTGGTCTGATGAATCACGTTTTCTTTTACATCACGTGGCTGGCCGAGTGCGGCGCGTCACTTACCTGGGGAACACATGGCAACAGGATGCGCTATGGGAAGAAGGCATACCGGCGGAGGCAGTGTGATGCTTTCGGCAATATTCGGCTGAGAAACCATGGGTCCTTAGCCTAAAAATCTAGATGCACACTCTAGCGGCAGCAAATATAATTTGCAGCCAGAGCATCTAGCAACTCTCTGTTGGCTTGCGAGCTGGAAAAACCAAACTCTAGTCAGGCCAATCACATTGTGTATAGAGTCGGTGGGCGGGCTTAACATAATGACCGAAGAGTTGCGGCGGTTCCGCGTGCTACTTGAAAACAAGGAAGCTGGCAAACAGCGAAAAGTCTTTCGAACCGGCTTTGGCCGCAACTCTGGAAGACTTGGAGTTAGAATTTTCTTTGAGAAAAGAACAAAGAACGGCACTGAAGTCATTCTTAAAAAAGGAAGATGTGTTCGGAGTTTTGTTGACCAGATACGTCAAAAGTTTAATCTATCAACTAGCTCCGCTTCACCTTCTTCGTTGCTCTGGTTGGTTGTAGTGCTATCCTATTGCGTGCAGAGGGAACTTGAAAGACAACTGTTTATCCCGCCCCTAGGATTGAGCCCTGCCAATGGGGAGTTCCCACACCCAACTTCTTGATGTGGGTCTGGCTTGTCAGGCTATTGGGTCCTCCATCCATGAGGAAGTTACTTTGACAGGCACCACCTACCTAAGTATTGTTGCAGACCATGTACACCCTTTCATGGAAACGGTATTCCCTGGTGGCTGTGGCCTCTTTCAGCAGGATAATGCGCCCTGCCACAAAGTAAAAAATGTTCAGGAATGGTTTGAGGAGCACAACAACGAGTTTGAGGTGTTGACTTGGCCTCCAAATTCCCCAGATCTTAATCTAATCGAGCATCTGTAGGATGTGCTGAACAAACAAATCCGATCCATGGAGCCCCCAGCTCACAACTTACAGGACTTAAAGGATCTGCTGCAAAAATCTTGGTGCCAGATTCCACAGCACACCTTCAGTCCATGCCTCCACGGGTCAGGGTTATTTTGGCAGCAAAAGAGGGACCAACACAATATTAAGAAGGCGATCATGTTATACCTGATCGGTGTATGTGAGATCACTGGAATCTTTTTCTAGGAGAAATATCTAAGAAGCAAAATCATTTCAAAAGTCTCTATTTACTCTCAATTTAATATCATTGCTCCCTAGAAGAAACAATTGAGATATTACAATAATTAGTTTGTGACTTCTTTCCTATTTGATCATTTGATTACACAGTGTGTTTGTTCTGTACAAATGAAGACAAACAAGTAAGAGGAAGAGACAGAAATGACAACAGAAAAAAGACTGCATACGGACAAGGCAAGGATGCCAGTGTCGCCTTTCTATTTCCTCATGGTTTGTTATTCCATTGAGCCTCATGTGATTCACACTCACCAAAACACACAATTTGTACACTATAATTAATAAACAGGCTGTTTGTGGCAACACCTACATCATTATTTTCTCTGTTTATGATTTTAATAGACTCAAATAGGGTGATTATTTTCATTAGATGAACATGATGAGGGCCTGGACAGATAGATGTGGTTAAAAGGCCCAAAAATACATGCTGCAATACCTTTATTTTAGGGTGAAAACAGAAGAGATGTGCTTCCCTCTCCCAGGGGCGTTATAGTCTTTCATCAGCACTGGGGCACAGGCACCACATCAAGAAGCATACCCTTATTTTCAAGGGGGGTCTGGGGGCAGGATCCCCTGTGAGATTTATTTTCTGCAAAAACAGCACAAAAGCTGTCTGAATACTGGTGACTTTGGGAACATAATTTTTACATTTTCTTCAGTACACTACACTGCAACTATGGCTTACAGATGATTTCACTATAGCTGGCAATTTCTTATCTGATTGAATGTAACCTAAATATTATTTTTTTTTTTTTACAAACCTAACATTATATATACATATTCTCAACATACGCATCCAATGAAAATGATTGTAAATGCCTTTAGTGTCACTTTTGGTTAAGGATGCATTAACAAGCGTTAACTTGGCAGATTGCTGACTTTTAGTCTCTCTCTCCTTTGAGAGTAGCCAAACTAAAGAGAATAGAGGTAAACATGTTTGATTGTATTTGTTTCCTACTGCATAAATGTCCACCTCATGTTCATCAAATATATATAAGGTCAGACTATGCCTGTCTATTATATATTCTCTATTTATCCTTATCTGACTCCTGCCCTGCCCTGGGTGACTTCGATCCAGCTGTTGTTTTGGAAACCCTCGCCATCTCTATGGTTTGGATAGAATGAGAGAGAGGGAGGGGGTGAAGCATGGAGAAAAGTAATAAAGAGGGAGTTCACTTCAGTTCAGTGTTGTTGTTTTTTTTTTTTCTCGAGACACGAAGCCTCTGTGAGAAAATGAGTCAGCGTTGAAGTGAGTGAGTGGGATAAAGAGAGAAAACAGTGAGAGAGACGAAAGGAGGTGGTGGAAAAGAGAAAGTGGCATTTCATAAGTGACAGATCTGCTGAAGCTGATTGGCACATGCTGTTAGCGGCCACAACGATGGCCCGCTCTCACTCGGCAGACGTGTAACTGCTCATATTAAAAACGGTTGAGGGCTGACGGTGCACAAGTTATCCTCAAGTGACTCTGTAAACATTCACTTCCTCTCATTACCCCTACAGACATAATAAATTAGCAAAAGACTTGGAATATTTTAAGATTACCAAAAGGTCATGAACTTTAAAATATCATTGTATAAATGGAGGAAGCTAAACAAGGGGTGTTTACATAAAGATTTATGGCCCTCATTGTGTCTCGCCCATGATCCGTTCGCTAAGAGTCTGATGCCAACTGCATTGAAAAATTATAGCACTGGCTTAAATCACCAGTTTAAATCTGATTGGTCGACAATTTCCTGTCGTAAAAGCACAATCCATTTTTTTTATCTTTTTTTTTTTTTTAGATATACAGTTCAAACTGCATATTAATATTGCCAGATCTAATTCTTAAAATAGCACGTTGTCTAATGTCCATAGTGGTTGTCGTAGTAATGGTCATTGCTTTATGTGGGTAGGTTGACTATGAGTGTTGGAGCCCTTTTATCCATTGATTGTATTTTTTTATAGGGCAGCATTAAAATCATAACACACATCGTAGACAGAGATTAGAATATGCAATGTTTAATGGAATAAAACAAATAAATATTTGTTCTGCATATCAGTTATTGCACATTTAAACATACAAATAACAGGTATTGATCATAAAAAATCATGGCCAATCTAAAAAAAAAAAGGTAATTGCAACAATTCTTGTTCCTCGTAATTGTGAGTTTATCTCATAATTATGACTTTAAAGTGTTAAAGAGTTAAAGGGATAGTTCACCCAAAAGGAGCATTTCTGTCATCATTTACTCACCCTCAAGTTGTTCTAAAACTGTATGAATTTCTTCTGCTGAACACAATGGAAGATATTTGGAAGAATGTTTGTAACCAAACAGATATTGGGTCCCATTGACTACCATAGTAGGGAAAAAAACTATTATGGTAGCCAATGGAACACGGGATCTGCTTGGTTACAAACATTCTTCCAAATATCTTCCTTTGTGTACAGCAGAACAAAGTCATTTAAATCCGAATTCTCATTTGTCTTCATTTTTCCTCATAATTGTTAGATTAAAAAAAAAATCACATCTTTTTTATGTTCCATTATTCTGTAGTAAAAAAGGGCTTCAGTCAGACAGTCTCTTCCTGTATAATTGGGAGGTTCTTGGTCAGAATAAGGTGCAGTATGGTGACCTTATATGACATCCAGTCAAAGGCTTGGCTGTGTGAGACAATTGGCCTTTCATAAGTATCTCACACCACAACTGCCATAATTTTATGATACTAGGTCAAGTCAAAAGTACTTCAATCTGTTGCATTCTTGTGTTTGAAGCATTATTACATTTAAATGCAGCCAGACGATGTGCCTCCTAATATTACTGAAGCACAACAAACTCAATGACTCCAATAAAGTGCCACCACAACAGTCGTATTTACCCCCCTCCATCCCCCTGATCTCTGGCAAATCCTCTCATGACCCATATCTGCGGAGTCAACATCCTCAGAAGCCCAATTGCCCTCTCTCCAGCTCAACAGCAACAGAGAACTGCCCCCATCGCCACCCGACTGAGGCCTGCAAACACCAATCTGGAAAAAGCCTAGAGATCTGTTCCTAACACATGCTACTTTGGGAATGGCGCCTCTGGTTAAGACAGGAACAGGAAGACCTTCAGGACTGGTTTTAGAGTGAGAAGAGGGACAGCAGAAGCAGGGGGTAATGGACACCGGCCTTGAGACGAGATGTGGATGGTCGGGGGGCAGAGGGTATTTCATGAGGGATGGAGATCCTTTTAAAATAAGCCACCGTAACGTACATGAACACAGTTGGAGTTGAAAGTATGTCGTATGTGTATAGCATAGAAGACCTCTCAGTCCACTGTGTTTGTAGTTTGTTTACAACCCAGACATTTCTCAGCTGACTTGCTATGAGATCGTTTTTCGTAAATCGTAAATCGTTTTTGACAATGCTACATTCCTAATTTTGTAGTATTGTATGCATACACAGATTTACAGCAGAGCAAACTTGAGAGACTCTCTTGCATATGAATCTCACATTGAGAAGTTCAATTCATTTTAGAGAATCGGTTCATTCAGACATGACTTATTTGGTTTATTTGGTAACTGTGAAACTGGATTTTATGTATGAAAGGTGCTATGAATAATAATAACAACACTAATAATAATAATAAAACATTCCTCTGGAAGATAAAATGGTAGACGTGACTTGCTTTGGTTTTGAGCGATGGCCTTGAAGGCTAAGTAGCTGTCCTCTCATTTGCCTGAGGGCAAACATCTGGATCCAAATCTGAGACCTGACACACTTTAGATGGAAGAGGAATTAGGTCACTGTGACCCACACAGGGCACATATCCAAATAAATAAATAAGTAGAAGAGCAACAAGGCTACAAGGCTGTTGGTTACTGAACCAATGTAGAGATTGACCTGCATGCAGCTTGATATAAATAGGGCCTTTGAATCTACAGAGACATGGATGAAGATCTGATTTCTCAGAGCTAAAGAATACAATGCATTTAATTTCAGGCCAGATGCTCTTGTAACCGTGTAACAGCAGAGCGTGCGATTCTTATACGCCATAGTTAGAGCCCAATACAACTCAGCCAGACCCAATTAATGGTCTTATTGCATTAGCCTGTGTGCTGCGCTGTCCATCCCAATCAGCCTAGAGTGCACGTAATCTGATATTCTCTTTACATGCAAGGTGCACGCTGTGCGCCCAGCACTTTTTAGCATCACAAAACAAAGCTCAGGTCTACTACGGATACGTCACAAAAGGTTACGTCAATCAACGCGGCACCATGGCAGGCAACGTGGAATAATTCATACCTGCATCCCATACCATCATATTCCACAGAGAATGTTCTCTCACAACACACATACATGGTGCGGGGTTTCGCACAACTCCAACACACACACACACTTCAACTCAGAGAAGCAACAACAGTCGACAACTGTCACTATTACAGGACAAGCAGAGTTGAGGAATAACTAACTAAAAGTAGTTTCAGTAGAGTGACAGTAGCTCAGCGGTTTTGAAAACAGTAAGTTTCAGTAACAAGCTACATTTTCCAACTAGTAGCAGTGTAGTGTGACAATGATACATTTTTATTTTTGTAATATTGTATTGCATACAACACAGATTTAATTATCAAACATACTCACCTAAAATTGTGACTCTCCTGCATATGAATTTCGCTTTGAGAAGTTCAGTTCATTTTAGAGAATCGGTTTGTGATGGGTTTGATGGGGGTTTTTTTCTTTATCTTATTTGGTTTATCTTGTATTTTTGTTATTATGATTTTTATTATTATTTAATATTTTGTAAAAACTTATTGTGAGATGTGAAGCACTTTGAGCTGGATTATATGTATAGAATGTGCTGTGCAGTATTGCTATTTCCATGAAATCCTCCAAAAACAGTGGCAGATTTAATGAATCTGAATGTGGTCCTCCTACATTTTGTATTTGTATATTAACTGTCCTGTATTTATCGAGTAGAATAAAAAAAAATACTGTTTCAAAGTAGCGCCACCAATCCTGATTTGAAAGCAAATAAAGTTTTATGGTTAACAAGGAGGAAGGTGACAGAGGTACAGACAGCAATCAGCATGTAAACTGCTGGAACCGCCATACAATACAATACAGTGCCCATGAGCTATAACATCCGTATGTGACAAACCTCACATAGCTTCAGACTTTACTTATTTAAATGTTTACACTGTAGGAATGTATCCTTTTTTTTTGTAAACGTCAGGCCTGAGGATAATAAACAGTAGCAGAGCGTAGGTAGAATAGAAAGTAGGCCAGATAAACAGTGTTGCAGCAATAACACGTCTCGTTACATCACGTTCATGCATAATGTCATTTAAGGTTGTGTCGGTATCCTGTTTATGTTTTCATGCAGCTCTTGTCTATGGCACTATAAAGCTGCTGGCTTAAGACAAGATTTTCCATTCAAATGTCAAACGCAAGAGCGTCGTTCCCTTTTCTGGCATTTGTCATGTCATATTCAGCAAATATAGAGGGTGAAATACGTTGTGTCCAAAGAAAACAGTCATTAATCCAAGAGGCACAGATGCACAGAGAGGACTGGGGAGATGGATAGGAAAATCAGCGGCACTATATTTGAGCTAATATAAATTAATAGCTACTGGTACAGGTCTCACTGGAGTTATCAATGGGACCGAGCCGGTTTCTCTGGGGGTAACAGACGTAAAGAGCGAGAGGCTGGGAGTCTGGCACCAGCCGCTGTCTGTCTGCTCAGACAGAGTGAGTTATGCATCCAAGATATTCTTTGCCTACAGCTATCCTTTATCCCAGAATATAATGGGGTTGTTAGATGCAGAAATGGCTCGTCTTGAGCATCTACTATTTGTGTGAAGGAAGCTGAAGTGACAATTAAAATGATTAATATTAGTCAGACCTTGAGAATCATAAGACCAGGATATAAATACAAAGGAAGACAGAAAAGACCAAAATACATGTAAGGGAACAAAAAAGAAGGGGTTGAAGGCTAAAAGTACTAAAAGCAGCAATGCTACTAAGTACATTTTTCATTATTGTGACAGAAGCTTAGCGGTTTTAAAATAGCGTAGCTTTTTTAGTAACAAACTATTGTTAATCAAATATGCTTTCCTAAAATATCCACTTTTTCCATACGAATCATTTTAGTGAATCAGTTCTGACGATTCAATCAAATCAACCAATTCAAATAAACAATTCACTGAATCATTTGAGGCGTTTTTATAAGTGTTAAATGCTGTTGTTCACCTCTCTTCTCGCCTATTTCATTAGTTGTATTTTATGTAAATTGTGTGTTCAATTTAATTAAAATATAAATAATTTTATTTTGCACTGGTAATTATAGTAGTCGTCATGAGCTTATTTTGACACCTAGTGACATGGATATACTTGTAATGATGGGTTCTGTTCTTGTTTTGTTAGGTGGGTCTGTTCTATTTCCTATGTTTGAGTTTGTTTCTATAGTTTCTCATTGATTTGATTATGATTCACACCTGATGTTCATTTTATTGATTCGTTTGCTTGTGTATTTAAACCCTGTGTTTGTTCAGTTCATGTTTTGTTCTCGTCAAGTTAAGTTGGTTGTTCCGTTCATTTTTTATCCTGTGATATCCTGAGTGTTTCTGTTATGTTTTTGAGTTTTGTTAATAAATCGACTGCTGTGATTAAGTCCAGCACTTTGGATGGACCTCTATAAATGTATTTGAGATGAGTTCAGATCCTCCTACTCTTACAAGGTAATTGCATCGTGGATCCACCTTGGGCTTTACCAGCTCAGTCCATAGACTGTCGACCCTCTAGCTCCATCTAGAACCTACAAACCCATAACTCCACCTCGGCCCATCGACCAGTTGGCTCCCCCTTGGTTACTGGCTCCTTCTGCTGCAATTTGGCCTGTTGTCCCAACGTCTCCACCAGGCTTTCTTGTCCCTCTGGCTTCACCTTGGTCAGTTGTCGCTCTGCCATCGCCATGTCTCTCCACCCCTTTGGCTCTGTCAGGCTCTGCCTTCCCTCTGGCATCATCTTGGTCCTCACTGGCTCTGTCTCAGTTTTCCAGAACCCTGGCTTCACCTCGGCCACTTGTCCCCATGGTTCCGCCTTGGCCTCCAGGACCTTTGGTGTCACTGATTATAGACTTCACTTCATTTAAGGATACTTAAAAGGTATGTTTGCAGATTGTATTATTACAATGTCTAGTATATGTTAATGAAAAATGTGTACTCTTTCTACATTTACGCATTTGGCAGAAGCTTTTATCCAAAGCGACTTACAGTGGCCTTATTACAGGGACAATCCCCCTGGAGCAACATGGAGTAAAGTGCCTTGCTCAAGGACACACTGGTGGTGACCGCTGGGATTGAACCAGCAACCTTCTGCATATCAGTTCCATGGTTTAACCCACTGGACCACCATCTCGCACTTTCTCTGTGTTACCTGCACTGGATTACCTAAAAGTCCACTGAGATGACGCAAATACATAACTTTTTCGGGTCTTTGCAGCACCAAAAACAAAATTACATTATAGGTGTTGAAGTTTTAGAAAGATTTTATGCCACAGCCCTATTTTTCTATTCTCTCTAGTTATGTAGCATCCATTTCAAGCTTTTTTCATGTTTCTACTGCATAGACAGCCAAGTTTATTAATAGTCTATGTGGAAAATTCCATTTTAAAAAGAGTGGTTTAACTACTTTAAATAAAGAGTAGCTTAGCTGTGGAAGCTACATTTCAAAGTAGCTTCCACAGCGAAAATACACTGTTTCAGTTGGTTCATGGAGTCTGGTTTTGATTGTCATCTGTGACAAACTCTGTGTGTGTCATTCTCTATTTCTATCTCACATTCAAACAATGGCACTTTGATGAGGAGCAGTCACTCTCTGAAATTCCCTTTGAGTGAAGCCAAATGCACTGTGGTGACAATTAGCCACGCATCTCACACGAGGAAATCAGCAGGGCTAAACTTAGAGTCAACTCATATCTAAATGGGCATGACCTCAAAGCAGAAAGCTCTCTCGGGGCATTTACAGTAAGTCAAAGTTAAAATTGTTACAGAAACACATATAGTCCCTCAAACACCATGACATAGAAGCTTGACATGAGCTTTTTTGCTCACCAGCCACTGTGGCTAGTCGTTTTCCAAAGTTACTAGCTCAATTTCCACTGGCCACAATTTTTACATTGATAGCACAGGGGTAAAACTGTCAAATAGATATTTTTAAATAGTATCTCATAATTTGGCAGAAGATATATAAGTTTGCTGTCACTTTAAGACCTGACACATAGATCCATATATACTGCTACACATGCGTTTACTTTCTCAACTGTTTATGTTTGCTTAAAACATAACTGATGTGTTTGCATGAATATTCACTTTTTTATGTTGTGTGTTTTTGACTGTTTAAGATCAATAGGCAGCAAAAACTCAATTTAGTACTGAGAGGCGGCGTTATGTGTACACACTTAGGTGTGAGCACAAAATCTGCTGAATTTAGTAAAAATGATGTGCAATATGCGCAATCCTACAGAGTGTGTGTCAACTCACTGTCGGAGAGATGAGAGAATGAGAAAGCACAACTGGTATCTTATATCTATTCTGCGAAATTTGTATTGGAAGCGTTTCAGATATTTCAGTAGGGACCCAGAAAAAAAAGATTTATTTTTAATTCACCAATCAATTTTTAGGTTTCAGGTTTTTTTAAAAACAAACTTTATTTAAAGATGATTCTGAACTATGTTATGAATGATATAATGAAATGCATTCATATACCATTTTACTTGATTAAATATGTGGGTAAAATGACAATACTTGGATTTTCCCATTCAATACAATGTATCTTCACTGCATCTAATTTGCATATTAATGTGTTCTTGGTGCAACATGTAATGAAAAAAGAAGTGTAATAATGGGAGGAAAAATTGGCAACATTTTCATAATAATATCTAATATTTCATAGGAATATAAATATTCATAGGAATACATTTTTAAAGACCAAGAAGAAGTTGTTGTCCTGGTGAAACCTCCAAACATTTGGTATCCCTGCAAAGCCCTGAATGTCTTTAAAGGACATCCAGACTGTGACATGTGACATGTATGATGTCAGAGAAATTCACTAAAATATAATGTCCACTACAGTGGACAAAAGTCTATTCTTGGGTCCCAGGAGGATATGTATTGAAAAATCTATATTTTTGACAACACTACATTGCACTTAGTTTATTATTTCAGATGCCTTTTTTAAATGACTACAATTGAAAAATGTGTGTGTGTGTGTGTGTGTGTGTGTGTATATATATATATATATATATATATATATATAAATTCAATCCACTAAAGTAGCTAGAAGTGACTGCGTTACACGCCACTGCTGAAATCCACCCGCATTTGGCAGGTTGGCGGGTGTTAATGTGCACATAAGACAACAGACTGAAACAGCAATGAGAAGGACATTGTGGGATGGTGGGTTGGGGAATCAAAAGAGTAATGACTAGGTCCAGAGCATAGTGACGTGAAAAACAGGCCTTGACAGATCAGGGGAGGTTCTGCTTTGTTGTAGGGTTGCAGCAAAGGGTTAGAGGAAGGAAAAAGCACAATATAGTAGAAGGATCAAAACTAGAGCAGCACAGCAAAGTCACGCAAGTCAAGACAACCTCACTAGACTGATCAAACATCTTTCCTCCCTTACAACCATGTGGACAGTCTGAACCCCAGAAGCAGACAGTAATTAAAGCAGTGTTGGAAAGCCCAGAAGGCTCACAGGAGATCAGTGTTTCTATGTTTTTTTGAAAAGGAAAAAGGAGAGAAGAGATAACTGTCTTATTGTTCACATGAATAAGTCTGCTACTTGGCTGTCAGCAGCTGTTTTGAACACAACTGAGCTCATGAAAATGGTGCAACATTCCCCTCAGAAAAAAGAAAAAAAAAGTTTATGAAATGTTTCAGATATCAGTTGAAATGCCAAAACACGATTGTACAATGCATCTGTCATCTGTTACTTTGCTAGGTTGATGTTAAAAGTATAGTTCAATCAAAAATGAAAGACGCTCATGAAAAGAATGAAAAACCCCTCATGTTCTGCAGAACACAAAAGATATATCGAAGAATGTTTCAACTGTTTTTGTTCTTATAACGAAAGGCAGTGGGGTCCAAAACAAAACTGGATCACATTGACTTTCAATGCATGGACAGAGACCTTTTTGAAAACATCTTTTGTGTTCCACAGATGAAAGTAAGTAATACAGGTATAAAAATTACCAGATCCACCATCAAGTGACTGTGACACTAATATTTGATTGCGTTCAGTACTTGCTCTGTAGTAAATCGCTGAGCCATTGCGGCAACAATGAATGAAAAGACACTTCATCATTGTATATCATACATTGCCACCCTTGGAATAAAGGTGAATTTCACTTATTCAGTCATCAAAGATTCACTTATTGTTGTGCAGAAAAAAATATACTTACACTGTTACACACCTCGGGTCATTAGTGACCCTATACACTTTTTACAAAAAATTAATGGGGAATCAGGCACTCTGTTATAATTTTATACATTTTTCTTGTTATATTGTTTATAATGAATTTATTGAGGAATACTAAAGCCTTGTTTATAGTTTCACCTGCCTCCGCAGCCCAAGCCTCCGCTGACTGCGCGCACCTCCCCAAACGGACAAGGTAATTATACTCAACGTACTCACCATTGTAATATTCTTTGAAACGACTAGAGGATACTCTGAGTAATTGTTCTTGAAACCCTCCGGAATCAGCTACGATAAGTAAGGTACACACATGACAATGTTTATTTTAGGACACTTCACCAAAACCACATTACAAAAGAATCGTGTAAAACCCAGTAAACCTTGAGATTATTAATTGTGACATTATAACAAAATAAATGGATATGAGAAAATGTATCTATACAACTAAATTAACATTTCTTAAAAGGTTAGTTCACCCAAAAATGAAAATTCTGTCATTAATTACTTACCCTCATGTCGTTCAACACCCGTAAGACCTTCGGAACACAAATGAAGATATTTTAGTTGAAATCCAATGGCTCAGAAAGGCCTCCATTGGTACAATGCACTTTACACTCTCAAGACCCATAAAAGGTACTAAAGACGTTGTTACAAAGTCCATCTCACTACAGTGGTTCTACAATAACTTTATAAAGCAACGAGAATAGTTTTTGTGCGCAAAAAAAAACTAAATAATGAACTATGTAGTGATGACCGATTTCAAAACACTGCATCATGAAGCTTCGAAGCGTTATGAATCAGTGAGTCGATTCAGCAGTTTGGACCGCCAAGGTCACGTGATTTCAGCCGTTTGGCGGTTTGACACACGATTCGAATCATGATTCACTGATTCATAACACTTCGAAGCTTCATGATGCAGTGTTTTGAAATCGGTCTTTCGTCTTTAGTACCTTTTATGGGTCTTGAGAGTGTAAAGTGCATTGTGCCAATGGAGGCCTTTATGAGCCATCGATTTCAACTAAAATATCTTCATTTGTGTTCCGAAGATGAATGAATCCGAAGTCTTACGGGTGTCGAACGACATGAGGGTAAGTAATTAATGACAATTTTCATTTTTGGGTGAACTAACCCTTTAAATATTATCTAATTTCACTAAACATTTTCATTTAGTTTCATGTGCATAAAATGCATTTTATCTAAACATGGACCTTTATGTTAATTAAAAAGGATTGTTATGCTATCATTTTGTAAATATAAGCAACTTATTTGACATGTAAACTGGGTGTTGGTGTGATGAGACGTCATGCTCAGCTAGATTCGCCTCATGCCAGCACACACTACCGCCCACTCCGCGATGATGACATTTTGGTAACACTTTAGAATAATGGTCATTAGTTAATGGCTACATTAGTTAACATGAACTAATAATGAACTACACTTATAAAGCATTTATTTATCTTTGTTAATGTTAATTTCAACATTTACTAAACATTATTAAAATCTTGTTAACATTAGTTAATGCACTGTGAAGTAACATGAACAAACCATGAATAGCTGGATTTTTATTAACTAACGTTAACAAAGATGAACAAATACAGTAACAAAATATAGCTGCAAGCAGCCATTAAAGGGGCCAAGCGCAAAGAAGAAGACAAGACATGCCAAAATGGCTGGCAGTGTCAGATCAACTGCAGCAGTGAGCAATTAAAGACCTATTAAGGTGATTTTAGGCAACTATACGATCAATACGAACAATAATAATGATTTATGGATTTATCGCTTTCAACCAATAGGTGGCACAGTTACGAAATTGATGTGGTGTGGTCAGAATAAGGGAACAATGACACATGCAAAGATTGGTGTCAATATATCAAAGCAGGGTGTCAATATAGTGTCAATATGTCATTGCAGAGATATAGCCTCAAGAGGTCTTTTCATTATAAGTATGGACCACATGGCGGTGCTGCTTTGAAACCTTTTAAGTACCTTAAAGTCATGGTGCTGATGGCACATACCAAGTTTCGTAATGATACAACAATTAATTTGTAAAGTATAGAATTTTATATCATAATACTGCATTGTAGTCAATGGGAATTTCTTGTTTTGTTCTTTTATAGTGCCACCAAGAGGCACAATGATACCAGTTTTTTGTATGTGTCCTAGGAGTGAGCCCATACATGTGTGTCAATTTTAGTGAAAATATCTCATTTCGTTTTGGAGTTAGACATTTATATGAAAAATCACATGAAAAATGACTGACACCTGACTTTGATTGGATTTTACACCCCTTTACTATCAATATTTTGACATTTGGGCATTAGCATATAGCTATCGACCTATGTTTTCGAACTTCTGACGCTGGTTTCGTCTCGATCAGACTAGCGGTTTCGAAGATATCAGCTAATGTTTGTAAAGCGCTAAATTACAACGCTGCACAAACCATGGACCGAAACCTAGCAAGTCTGGTATCGTTGGACTCGGTGAGGATTCAGGAGACTAAAAAAGTTAATCCCATGAAAATAAGTCAACCCCACCCAGAGTTATAAGCGTTTGGAAAAAAAAATATCCACTAGGTGGCGCTGTTTCGAAACTTCTCAGGCTCCTTCAGGGCATCGTGCTGATGACCCATACCAAGTTTCGTAACAATCCGTTTATGCAATCATAAAATACAGCATTTTAGCACATAATTCAAAATGGCCGACAGCCAAAATGGCCGATACGGTAAAGTTGGATATCAGGCATGCCGCCCTGAATCTAACGAGACCACTTTTATGATTTTTGGACAAACAGTTCAAAAGTTATAAACAAAAATATCAATTTTTCGTATCTCCGGACCAGTAGGTGGCGCTGTGCCGAAACACTGCATGTTGCCTCAAGTCATGCTTGTGATGACATGTACCAAGTTTGGTTTGAATACAATAAAGCGTTGTGGAGATATAGCCTTAAGTGTATTTTCGCAACCGCTACGTAAAATTAGTTTGCGCGTTTATCAAAAACGATTTAACGAATCAACTTGAATTCCATGTTTTTTTGTCAGCATTGTCTGAAGATGATCTGGTTCAATTTTCGTGCAAATCGGATGAACCGTCTAGGACGAGTTCGTAAAAGTAGGTTTTTCGGAAAATTCAAAATGGCGGCAAAAATTTCATGTCGGAAAAAGACGTCATAGGGTGCAATCGAATCGTCTTAAGCCAAGGAATCAGAGGAAAAATTTTGTTTCTAGCCCTTATGGTTCAAAAGTTATTAGCATAAACATGAGTGCAACTTTGGACAGTTGGTGGCGCTAGAGGGATTGAGTTAGAGACTCCAAATTTGCTATGTTGACACTTCAGACTGTCCTCTATGAGTGTGCCAAATTTCATAACTTTTTACCATATGGTTCTATGGGCTGCCATAGACTTCGGAAGAAGAAGAAGAAGAAGAAGAAGAAGAAGAAGAAGAACGGAAAAAAATAATAAGAACGGATACGGTTTCAATAGGTGCCTTCGCACCTTCGGTGCTTGGCCCCTAATTAACTGCTCATGGTTAGTTCATGTTAGTTAATACATTAATTAAACCATTATTCTAAAGTGTTACCGCCATTTTTGCTGTGCACACCTTCGCGCTCGTACCGACAAATCAAGTATAAAGAAGGTTGATTTCTTACTTTTAAAAAATGAATGAGGAGGAGGGCAGTGAATGACGTCCCGGTTCACTAAAGACCTGGGCCCTCATTTATCAACAGTGCGTAGAAAGGGCTCTATATTTTGTCCTACGAATGAAATTTAGAATGTGCCTAAGTACAAGAAAATCTGTTCAAACATGCGCACCCAGTTCTTACACACATGAGTAAGCAATCATTGTTGATAAATCCCACATGTGCGTAAGTACCATGCTCGTTCACGTTCCTGGTCATTAGCATTGGGAAACGCCTCCAATAAACCATATATGGTGACAACACTTCCCTTTAAAAATCACGTGATTGTTTTTTTTCCTCGCTGTAGTAATGGCAAAGAAGAGGAAACTTCACAAATACCGAACAAGTCGCGCAATGACGTTTAACAACAACAACAAATTTGTATCACAAATGATTTGCACGTTAACAGAATGATACCCTTTCCTATTTACATCATTAAATACGTTGGTTGATGGTGCTTTATGGCAATGTGGGTGCAGTCTATGGCTCTAATTATGTTTGGGAATCTGGCGATAGCATAAAAGCCCCGTTTTATTTCAGCTTGTTGAGGATATCGTTAAGGGAATTGGATGTAGGTTGGGTCCAAGGAAATAATTGCATCCAGCATTTGTCACAGCTGTCTTTTATAGGGTTTGACACCTATTACGCATTGTGTTTAAAACTACAAAAATTATAAATTGAGTGTTTTGTAATTAAAGGAAACACAATCAAATATGTGATTTGCTTAACGCATACTGTCTTAAATGCTTTTTATGTGTAGTGGCGATATTCTACCGCTAGATTCTATGTGTAAGCATGCTCAGAGGTGTGCTTATATTTACACACATTTCTACGTATAGGTACAAGTTGGTAGATCCCACACTTTGCGTGAAACTGTTCTTAAACACACATTACGCACAAAATCTGTGCATACGCACCGTTGATAAATGAGGACCCTGAGGTATGCATTTAAGGGTTAAAAAGTTTTACGCATTACAAAACGAATTCACCTGAATGGTGTACATCACATGAGATGAAAACAAAGAAACAAACAACTATAATTTCCCATGGGTCATGTCATTTACTGTTGTAGAGAATCATTACTGCTTTTGTAGACACACTTGTGAAGTATTGTTGTTTGCTTGTTGATTTGAAGAGCAAAAAATTATGGAACAATTTAATAATTAAAAAACAATGGAGCACACTTATTATCATGCTCTACCATGAATTATTTAAATTAGTAATATTGTGACGCGTACATTGCCGGAAGAAAACACAAACAGTTCTTCCTGATATAGAGACTCCCATTTTCATGCTCAAAAAAAAACAAAACACATAATAGGTCCTTTTTAATAGTTGCGATAGGGAGGTATAGAAAAAGCAATAGTAAAAGTGACCACTGAAAATGTACACAGACTAAATATATAAATCTGAAAAGTTCATATTTTATGTGTCCTAGTTTTCAACATTCATTGCTTGTTTAAAATAGCTTTAAACTGCAGGACTCTATGGTTTCATTCCAGCCCAAGGGTCAAAGTAAACTCTCATATCGATCCAAGACTGAGATGTTTACTTTCTGGCTGGGTCCCACTTTTACAGCTTACCTCACTTTAGAGGAATGACTGCATTTTCCTTTCTGAATAATGTGGATTGTGTGTGTGTGCAAGTTTGTCTGGAAACAGCACATGCTGGGATGAAAATGAGCTGTATTGTGGCAGACAGGGCTGGGGGCCGTGTAATACAGATCGGTGTGGTGTTGTGGCCTCCTGCAGGGGCTGATGGGAGGAAACAGCTGTAAGAGCCAGAGGGAAAGAGAGAGGCATACCAATACTCAGCGCTTCCTGGAGAACAGCACGCTCACTCCAAAACAACACTACCCTACATCTCTTCTCCTTTTCAGTACATCTCTTCTTTTCTACTTGCAGTTTCATCTCACTGTCTTTTTTCAATTCGCCTCATCTCATTTTGTTCTTTCTCTTCTCAATTTGTCTCATCTTATCTTAAATTATCCCATTTCTTCTCATCTCAGTTTGCCTGCTCTTTTCTTGTATCATCTTACTTTGTCTCTTCTCCATTTATTTAATCCCAATCTCATTCATTTCAATCTCATTTTACTGTTATTTGTCTAATCTCTCCTCTTAATTTTCCGTATCTTTTCTTGTCTCATTCCACATTGTCTTTACTCTTCTCAGTTTGTCTCATCTCAATTGATTGCATGTCTTCTCATTTCATCTCAGTTTGTCTCTTCTCTTCTGTCTTCTCAAATTGTCTCATCTCATCTAAATTTGCCTTCTCGTGTCATTTCACGTTGTCTCATATCTCTCTATTTACTCCATCGCATCTTAATTCAAATCATAATTTCTCGTCTCACCTCGCTGTCTTTTCCCTTCTGTCTTTTCGAATTGTCTCATCTTTTATCTCAGTTTGCCTCTCATCTCTCATATAATCTCATCTCTTATCTATTAATTTCATTTTTTACATCTTTTAATTTTTTAATTTCTAATCTCTTTTCCATTTCATCTCATTTTAGTTTTAATTTCTTGTCTCATCTCACTCTCGCCTCTTTTTTTCATCTAACTTTTATTTCATATCTTCTCATCTCTTCTAGTCTCATTTCTCATTGTTTCTTCTATTCTCTTTCTTGATTTGTCTGATCTATTCTTGTCTTGTCTCATGTTAATTTGTCTCATCTCCTCCTGTCTCACAACCTCTCCTTTTAGATGCTGTTCTGCCTTCACACTGCTTGTTTATCTTTGCTCTTAGTGAAATGCACAGATCTAGAGGGAGGGAGGGAGGTCGGTCAGTGAGTTTGTCTGAGCTGATGTTGCTGTCATAACCGTTTCTTTCACAGCAACACTGAGGACGTACATAAAGGTTTCAGCTTTCAAAACATGTCCTGGATCAGGTGACAAGGTCAGCGTGGCTTGTTGGGGTGAGGTGTAAGAGGTGGCCAGCACAGACTAAAACCATGCCCTTTCCTGGCATTGTTGTCATCAGAAAACATTGTAAACTTCATACCTTCATACTCATAGAGGAATAAAACCGTAAATGTCTACATCAAATATATAAAACAAGGAATTGTTTACTTAAGGGCTGACATTTCTGTCATCTATTTAGAAGTGCATTTTAAGAAATGCTTAATTAACCCAAACACACATCCTCTCCGATGCAAACAGTGCTACCCTGCGTTAAAATCACTTCAAAGTGTCAGATTTCAAACAGGCTTCACAGAGTTCCCCATTAGACCCATCCTCATATTTCTGCTCGTCTGTAGCATCGAAAAGCTGGAACACTAAACTTCTTAATTCCCATTGAGAACTGGCACGGTTTGAGATCTGGCATTGTACTGCTTGTCTGTAAATTATCCCTCAGAGAGGAAGAAGATGGCATGGCTGAGTTGTGTGGCGTGGTGTGGTACTTCCTCGCCACTCTCTCTGGGGGCCTTCGACATGTCGCATAAATGCAGCAGACTAAATTAATCTAATCACCACCAGATTGCACCTAATTTATACCCAACAAGCAGGAGACCAAACCCCACACCTCCTCTGCTTTAGTAACCTCTGTGCATCAGAATTAGGCTGTGGTAGACCAGACCTTGAAGCAGAACTGGCCCACGGTCCTAAGGGAGACGCTCGGTACACAACAACGAATCTGTTATGGGAAAGACCTCCATTTGACGTCTACTCTGTGTGTTTTGGCATAGCCAATGTCTTTCAAATCATTTACAGACTTTTATTTTTAAATTCCTGGATTGTAGTGTATTCACGTCATCCCAGCTATAGAAAGAAACGTCTTCCTGAGTCGATAAGGAGGTCAGCTCCTCTCAATAAAATACCACATGAGTGAAACATTTTGGAGAGGCAGACTGTCCACATGAGCCTGAATATAAATATGGTTTTAAAAAGAAAACCCTGAGATGGCCACTGTTTTGCGGGGAAATTAAGTGCGAGGATATGGGCAGTGCGGAGGAGAGGATAAAAGGAGCTTTATGCCGTTCTGGCTTTACCTTGGTGCTGCTGGTGGTGATACAGTTGCTGCTCCCCCATAAGCCTCCACTCCCCATCTCTGTACAGTCAGCATAGTAAACACATTGTTGCCGCGGGCAACCAAGCCGGTGACTCGGTGGGTGTTTTATTCATGCATGGCTGACAGTGACTCGTACCTCTCCCACAATTTTGGTCCTCTCTCACTGTTCTCCTCCAACACAATGCAAATCTGGACTGATCACTCTAAATCCGTCTGCAACCGAGTATTGCTTATTTTTCTGAAACAGAATAAATATAACCAACTCATTTTGCAGGTTAAATTCTGCACACACTCAAATAAACACAAAGACGTCAGTGATACAAGTGCATTTTTTTGGGTCAGGTAAAAAAATAAAATAATAAAACTTAAATATGTAAATAAATAACATCTGTAAAATAAACAGATTTATACTTTAGATATTTTGAAGACAATCAAGTGAGTTTCTGGTTTCTCAAAAAGCAGACGATTATTTAAAAAAAAGGTAACTATCAGCCGATAATAATGGCCTTGGTGATACATTGGTCAACCACTAATATACATTTTTAAATTAATTAAAATATTTTAATATACTGTATGTCATATTAGTGAATGTATGAATTTGAAGCCATCAATTCTAATAAAATCATAATCAAGTGAACTGAAAATCAATTTAATTCGATTTGATTCAGATTCTAAATTTGGATTCAGATTCTAAATTCAGATTCAGATTTGCATTCAGATTCTAAAATCAAAATCAGATTTGTATTCAGATTTAATTTGGATAAGAATACTACATTCAAAACCTGACTCTACATTCGTAATCTAGTTCAGATTTTTAAATCAAGTGTGCCGCACATGTTCTGAAAAGTGAAGCCAAAATGTTTTGATCACCCCCAAGATGCTGGTTCAAGTATATCATCCTTTTTTTACAGTCTATGTATTAAATCAAAACTGAATCCTCAATTCAAGACATTGTGAATGTGAATCATCAAAGAAGTGTCATAATCAAAAGCTTTTGTGAAACCACCACTTATGTAAACACTTGACTACACAGGATTTTTCCAGACATCATGAAGCACTGGGTGAAAAAGCATGAGGTAGAAAGAACATTTTTATATACCTGACATATGGCCATTTTATGGATTGACTTATGGTTCAACAAGCTTAAATTATTAGCCACAAGCAGACAGAGGAGGTAGAGGAGCTATACAAAGCCCATTAAGACATAAAACACCATGCTTGAGTCATTCAACCAATCAGAACTCTGCCGAAGGGTGTTCAGGCCTGTCACAACACATGAGTCCTCAGAAAACCTGTCATATGGCTGATGGGCTTTTATAAAAATTCCCTTTGAAATGGTATATATATATGTCTCTTGTTTGAAGTTTAAGTTTCCATTTGTGAAGGTGGGTCTGTCCTCAATGTTGCGTGTCTCATCTCATCTATACTTAACACTCTTTCTGACCCAGGGCATGGCCTCAGAAGGCTGAATGGGCTTTTAGGTCAATGAGAATCTGTGAGGGGAAAACCTGGGATGACTGAACACATACACAAACACGTTTGAAGTGAAGTGTCACTAGTCGTGACTCTCTCCGGCTCAATGGTGTGATTCGTTCCTTGATAAATATTTCATCCCAACTACTTTCTTCACTTACGGTCAGCTGTAAACACACTAATCCAGCCTGTGTAGACCAAACCTGGGTTAAAGAGCATCAGCTGAGCTCTACTCTCAACGCGGAACACCTCGGGCGCATAGAACATCCTTTGATTACACTTCCACACTTCTTCTGCCATTTCCACACCTCACCGCTGTCCCTAGCCCCACAGGTGAGAGTTACGAGACTAAATGGGATTTCATTCAATGCTCCTTTCGGTTGTTGCCATGGAAACCCCGACAATAACAGCATGCAGAGTTACATGTGGCTTTGTGTATGCTGGTTGTCGCTGAGGCATCATGGTAGAGAAAAACAGGAGGCTATTGTGCGCAGCCCTAGGGAGTGGCATTGACATTTGCTTTTGCAGGATGCACTCTCAGCTCTATTATAACAAGATCCATGGCAGAGTGCCTCAACACAATACCAGCCTACTTCTATTGAAGACTTGTTGTCCAGGAGTGATTCATCACCAAAACTGTGGGGACTCACAAGGCACAAGGTGGACAAAGCTAAGCAGGACACAGCCCTGGAAAAAAAGAGGTAGGAAAACTAGGATTCCTAAAGAGAACGTAATTGGAATGTCTCACTGATGTAAATATAGAGCCGGTCTGGATCACCTTCCAACGGATGTGTTGGCTGCATGCCGTAGGGTAATTTCCGTGTGCTGCTGCTTGTGTGTGTGTGTGTCTTCGCAGAGGCATCATTACACTCTGGGTCACTGCAGAGCAAAGCAGGGGACTCCTTTTAACAGACAGACTGCCACTGCTCAGGAACGCCACCTTCATCCACCTCAAGCTGGAAGACCTCATCTCTGCTTGCTGCCCAGACTAACAAGCTACAGTGTACTGGAATATAAACAGGAAAAAGAGCAAGACTCAGGGAAGAGAACAATGGTGTCAAACTGAGACAGTAGTGACTGAAACTCTGAAATCTGGAAATTATTTGAAAACCATGTACTGTACAACTGCAGGTAGAAGGAACAATATTACCTGATGGAATTTATTTTTATTTTTTTTTCCTTTTCTGAAGCTCTTAAAGAGTGCTGTTTACTAAGAATGCTAAAGCTAAATCGTACTATTGAATAAAAAAATACTATTAAAATACTATTATTTACTACTTTACTTCTAAATATATCAGTAAGAATACTAAGCATACTATTAAATTAAAATTGTATACTAGTTTGTCTAAAATGAAAAATAATAAAATCTAAAACTACAAGTGAATTTAAGCATTACAACATGAAAATTCACAATATTGCATTTAACAATGTGGTTTTTTTTGTCACAAAAAGTGAACTTAAGATGATGCAAAGTGATGAGCAATTAAAGTCGGTGTGAAACAGATTGTCTTTTCTTCCCTATTATGATGCATATCCAAGTGAAAAGGTTTCTCAAACAAGAAAAAAATTTAGGGCAGGACTTGATTAATCCATTGGGAATCGATTGGATCTTTGGATTGCTGTCGTTTTCTATTGCTGTGATCATTACTTGATAGCGATATATTGTGCATCCCTATTAAAAACTATCCAGAACACCTTATCAACACATAGCAACAACCATGCATTACGACAGTGAGCTTTGCACAGTTTCTCCAGAAAATATAACAAATATTAGCTTACACTTTATTTTACAGTATCCTTGTTACACATGTTACATGTAATTACTATAGTAATAACAGTAAATTATTCATAATTACATGCAACTAACCCTAAACCAAACCCTAACCCTATAGTAAGTACATGTAGTTAATTCATATTACTTAAATATATAATTACACTGTAACAATGACACCTTAAAATAAAGTGTAACCCTTTATTTTAAGGTGTCCATGTTACAGTGTAATTATAAATTTAATGACTGAGCAATAATTAAAGGATTAGTTCACTTTTAAATAAACTTTTGCTGATCATTTACTCACCCCTATGTCATCCAAGATGTCCACGTCTTTCTTTCTGCTTGCAGTTGAAAAGAAATTAAGGTTTTTGATGAAAACATTCCAGGATTTTTCTCCATATAATGGACTTCAATGGGCACCAAACGGTCCAAGGTCTAAATGAGTTTCAGTACAGCTTCAAAGGGCTTTAAACGATACCAAACGATATCTAGCGAAACGATCAGTTTCTGAGAGAAACCAAGCAGTATTTATACTATTATTTTACCTCTTAACAGATGAACGTGATCATCTCTGAGCTCCGTCATAACTTCCGCTAAGTGAGGTCAAAATACGAATGTGGTCATAGATATATAGATCGTAGATTCCTCTTTCTACTGATCCGTGCAGATGCTAATGAGGCATCTACGTATACACTCTAAAAAAAAAAGGTTCTATATGGCACCAAAAATGGTTCTTGGCTCGTAATCATAGGGGAACCTTTTTTAGTGCTATATAGCACCAATTTTGGTGCTTCAGTGGTTCTTCAAGGGTTCGTCAGAGGTGCTATATAGCACCTTAGTCAAAGAACCGGTGAAGAACCTCTGAAAAACCACTGAAGAATCACTGAAGCACCAAAATTGGTGCTATATAGCACTAAAAAAGGTTCCCCTATGATTACGAGCCAAGAACCATTTTTGGTGCCATATAGAACCTTTTTTTTTTAGAGTGTACTACTATGACCATGCTCGTATTCTGACCTCACTTAGCGGAAGTTATGGCGGAGCTCAGAGACGATCACGTTCGTCTGTTAACAGGTAAAATAATAGCATAAATACTGCTCGGTTTCTCGCAGAAACGCATCGTTTCGCTAGATAAGACCCTTATTCATCGTCTGGTATCGTTTGGTATCGTTTAAAGCCCTTTGAAGCTGTACTGAAACTATCATTTGGACCTTGAATCGTTTGGAGGCCATTGAAGTCCATTATATGGAGAAAAATCCTGGAATGCTTTCATCAAAACCCTTAATTTCTTTTTGACTGCAGAAAGAAAGACATGGACATCTTGGATGGCATGGGGGTGAGTAAATTATAAGCAAAAGTTTATTTAAAAGTGAACTAATCCATTAATTAACTACATGTACTTACTATACGGTTAGGGTTGGGGGTTACACTTTATTTTAAGGTGTCATTGTTACAGTGTAATTATGTATTTACGTACTGAGTAATACTAATTAACTACATGTACTTACTAGGGTAGGATTAGAGTTTGGTTGAGGGTTAGATACATTTAATTATGCATAATTTACCGTTATTAAGGTTAGGTTAGGTTAGGTTAGGGTTAGAGTGGGTTAGGGTATAGTAAGTATATGTAACATGTAACAAGAACACTATCAAATAAAGTGTTACCGGATTGGGTTTTGTTCTAGTTGCATGTAATTATGCATAATTTATATTTACATGTACAACACATGTAACAAGGGCACTGTAAAATAAAGTGTTACAAAATATTATTATTGCTAAAAATATTTCAGATTGTAAAAGCATGCAATACAAAATTACCTTATTAGGAAATTAGTACAAAACATCAGACACATACTTAATTTTAGTGTCCTGATATGACAGGCATGCTTTTGTCTGAAATAAGATCAAAGAAAACTTATATTATGCATTAATACATGAATGCCTTAAGGGCTTTAAATAAAATCTGGTAGTAAAAAAAAAAGAAAATACTGAAAAAAAAAATATTAATGTGCAGCGAAAAAAACATACTAAACTGGCCCACAGAGAAACACGCAACACATATAACATACACCACAAATCTCCAGACTCTTCACAGTTGATTTAGGCCAGTATCCAGACTCCACTCGCCAGACCTGTCACTCCCAGAATTTCATACTGCTGCCATGACAACCAGTTGTAAATGTCTTAGACCCCTGGTGTGCGAGCATTGCCATGTGCCCCTCTCCTGTCAAGGGTCAGTCTTACTACAGATCATAAGTAAAAATGGAAAATTGAGCCATAGATAGACATGCCTGAGAGAAGGACACAGCAAGAGAGTGATAGAGTTGGGCCGCCCACTGACTGTTCATTGACTGTCTGAGGTATATTGCACACAAAAATGGCAATAGCTGTCTCAAAATTATAAGCTTCAATATGATTGGCTGGCTTTACAGTCAGTATGCACAGGTTTTTAAATTGCTTGATTATGCCAACATTTGTGAGGTTTATGACATCAATTACTTTTTATTTCTCTCCCTAATTGCTTCTTACTACCAGTTTTAAGCATTTTATATATCATTTTAATTAGGGGTTAATGGATCCTAGTTGTTCCGTGATCCGCTCGGACCAGGCCCCATGGTTCGGTGCACATGTGATTTGCAGATTAATTGCAAATTTAACCACCATAGAGTGAAAGTTTATAATTTGCATGTGTTTTGTCTGGCCAGTTTACATATTCAATAGAATTTTTAAAAAAAAATTTTTTTATGAATTTGGTACTCGAGCGCTGTTATCTGTGCGCACAGTCACACACACCCTCTTTCGCATAGCCTTGCACTTGGATGGACACATAAAATTAGTCGAAATACCCATGTCGACAGGCATTCTTGTAAACACATGTCTTAAGTGAACAAAAACAGTTGAGGAAGAAATCAAATGTGTATCATTATATTGGATCTGTTCATTAGGTCTTAAAGTGACAGCAGCCTTTAAATACCTGCTGTTGTCTGTCGTTAATGTTATTCATACAACAAAACGTCTCGGTTATATCTGTAACATTAGTTACAGAGACCTAACGAGATGCTGCGTCCCCGCTTTGGGAACGCCTCTGCGTGATTGCGTCGTGAAGCACTTATGTCATCAGTCCAATAGAGAGATGGAACGTCATAGGCGGGTGACATCATCGACCGGAAAGTATAAAGCATCCCCGGAAATACACGCCCATAGCTTCTGGAAAAAAGATGAAGCAAAGTGCTGCAGGGAGTATGGCAGTGTGACGCAGTGTCTCGTTCCCTACTCAGGGAACTAAGGTTACAGACGTAACCGAGACGTTCCCCTTCATGGGAACTCGAGCTGTGTCACCGCTTTGGGAAAGAGACTAACCACGTCCCCATAGGAGCTGGATGCCCGCCTGTGCAATTAGGAAGCGAGCACCCGAGCCCCCGGAGTAGTGTTAATGTCCAGTTCATAGGACCTGACGAAAGTGAGCAGTGAGGACCATCCTGCTGCATCACAAACATCCTGCAGGGAGGCCCCTGCCAAAAGAGCCTGAGAGCCCGCCATACTCCTAGTTGAGTGGGCCCGGACAGCCAAAGGAGAAGGCTGCCCGGCCGCCACATAAGCAAGTGAAATGGCCTTGACCACCCACTTGCTCATCCTCTGCTTAGAAACCGGCCCCCCTCTCGAGGGTGGCCCGTAACACACAAACAGCCCGTAAGGGAGGCATCCGTGCACAGAGATACCCGCTGGCATGGTGCCCCCAGTAACGGGCCTTGGGCCAGAAACCAAGGATCCTTCCACATGACCAAGGAGCGGAGACATCGCCGTGGAACCCTGATCACCCGAAAGGTATTTCCCCTCAGGGAAAAACCTCTGGTTTTGAGCCACCACTGTAACGGGCTCATGTACAACAGGCCGCACGGAATGACATTGGACGGTGCTACCATGAGACCTAACAGTCTCTGAAACTGCTTTGCAGTAAGTGACTGGTCTAACTTCACCCCTTTCACGGCCGAGTGGATCGACCCTATGCGAGGCTCTGATAAGCAGGCCCACATAGAGACCGAATCCCAACTCACGCCTAGATACGTTATTCTCTGAACCGGAGAAAGAACGCTCTTCTTGGAGTTGAGCCTCAGCCCTAACCTCCTCATGTGCGCGAGCACATCATCTCAATGTTGAACCGTGAGACGAGCTGACTGTGCTAGGATCAGCCAGTCGTTGATGTAATTGAGAATGCGAATCCCCTGCATACGCAAAGGGACTAACGCGGCATCCACACACTTTGTGAACGTGCGGGGTGAAAGAGCTAGACCGAAGGGAAGCACCCAATATTGATACGCTTCTCCCTTGAAAGCGAACCTCAGGTACTTCCTGTGCTGCAGAAGGATGGAGACATGGAAATACGCATCTTTGAGATCTATCGTGACAAACCAGTCCTCGGACCTGATCTGAGACACGATCTGTTTGAGTGTGAGCATCCTGAACTTGAGCTTCGCTACGGCCTGGTTCAGGACGCGAATATCCAAGATAGGGCGCAGCCCTCCATCCTTCTTTGGCACTATGAAGTACTCCCTGTCTGGCGGGGGAACCTTTTCTATAGCCCCCTTCTGCAGCAGAGTCTGTACTTCTTGAGACATAACCAGAGCCTGCTCGGGGCCCACCACTGTGGATAGAACCCCGTTGACACTGGGAGGACGACATCTGAACTGAATGGTGTACCCAATTCTTATGAACCGCAGGACCCAACGAGATATATTTGGCAGATTCTCCCACTCTGACACAAAATCTACTAAGGGTACCAGCCTCTCGAGGCTGGCCTCTGATTTACACTGCACCGCGAGAGCAGCGCCCTGAAACAGCGAACTGATAGGGAACAACTGGCTCGACAGCGCCACCTCCCTCCTCGGAGGGGGCGGGCCATCCTTGGATGACTCACGAGGGCCTCCATGCCCCGGCACTCGGGCGGGGTTGGTGGAATGACACTGTGAGGGTGCTGAGGGCGGACGGCTACCGTATCGGATATTTTTATTTGAAAAAATATCCGATATGTGACTCAAAAACCTTAATATGATCAAAACCGTGAGTTGTGATCCGTTGAACCACTAATTTTATTTTATGTATTACATAGCATTTTATTTTCTTATTCTTTTAATTATATTTTATACTCTTATTATGGGTTCAAGCCTGAAAGGCTGAAACCCTATTGTAATTGTAAGTTTTCCCATGATGCATAATTCTCCATCTATAACTGATCGGGCAGACCAAACCGTAAGTCGCAGACACATGAAACTTTCAGGGCTGGTAGTACTCACAACGACTACCAACGTCACTGAGACACGCCCCGATCGGCCTGATGGGGCTACTGCGAGCAAAAGTATGAAATGGCTCATAACTCCTTAACCGTTAGGCGTGGGCTCAAGTGTCTTATATCGTTGGAATCCTTGGTTCAAGGCAAACAAAATGCATGCCTCGGATTGGCTCGCCCTTCAGGCGCCATTTTTGAGAAATTTTGAGTTTTTTGAAAAACCTACTTTTGCCAACTACTCCCACATTTTTTCTCTGATCGGAACCAAACCACTGTAGAAATGTTCTTTGGAGAGAGACTATTAATAATTATGAAGATAATTAAATTTTTCGATTCATAGTCGCTAAGGGGAACCAAAATGCTCAATGTGTCAGGGGCCACTTTAACTAAAATGACTATAACTTCTGAACGGAACAAGATATTTTCGCTAAACTCGGGTCACATGTCTATGAGCTCAAACTTCGGTCACTTGAAAAAATGTTTGATAATTGGCCACTTGGTGGCGCTGTAAGAAGAAAAAATTTCATGAAAATGGCTATAACCACACCCAACCATTAGTCTGATTAATAATTGACATGCAGTGTCTTTGTCCAGGGTGCCATGATAGTCTATGAGAACATTGGAGTATCTCAATAAACACAGTTTGCATCATCGGCACAATGCCTGGAAGGAGCCTAAGAAGTTTCAAGCCAATGTTTTTCACGGGAGTCACCTCCTTAGACTCCTGAATCCTTGCCGAGTCCAACGATACCAAACATGGCAGGTTTTGCCTTATGGTTTGTGTAACAGTGTAATTTAGCCTTACAAAACTTTTGCTATTATCTTCGAAACTGCTAGTCCAATTGAGACAAAATCACCACAGGAAATTTGATAACATAGGTCAATAGCTAAACAACAATGTCCAAATGTCAAAACTATGATATGAAATCCAATCAATGATGCCCAATGGTCATTTTTATACTCTCATAAATATACTGTAAGTGTCTATAACGGGGTGTCCAATCCTGCTCCTGGAGGGCCACTGTCCTGCAGAGTTTAGCTCCAACCCCAATTCAACAGGTCTTATTAGGCATACTAGAAACTTTCAGACAGGGGTGTTGAGGCAACTTGGAGCTAGACTCTGCAGCAGGACAGTGGCCCTCCAGGACAGACTTTGGATACCCCTGGTCTATAACTTCAAAATTAAGTGAGATATTTATAACAAATTTGACACACATATGTATGGACACACTCTGAGGACACCTTAAAAAGTGGCGGAGATTGGGCAAGACGTGGTGCTATAACTGCGAAAAAAAACTTTAAAAAATGTTCATTAAAAAAGTATTCCTTAGTAAATTGGCTGTAAATTATCTTTTTCATCTATGAGCTAAGTTTATTTATTTCTTTGGATCCCCATTAGCCAATACCTAGGCAGTGGTTACTCTTCCTGAGGTCCCAACAAGTAAAAAATACATTAATCCACAACAATAAAAAGTCAATGAAACATACAAACCCAAAATTTAATACAACTTATTTTACTTTTAATTTTACTTCTAATATATAATATGCAATAGTAGATCATTCCATATTTCCTTTCCACTATATGTTACAGTACGTTGTTTTACAGTAGTTTTCGAAACAAGAAGTAAAAAACATCCCTTTGATGCATGCCTGGTGCTGAAATTATGACTAGTACTGCTAAATAAAAGTTGACATTACAGGACATTAGGAATATTATTTCTTATAAAACAAAGCAGAGAGACAATCTTTAATTATCTTTAATTAATAATCTGAAGTACTTATTCTAATAGTATATTTGGCTTTGGTGAGTGACAATTTCAGATATTACTCTGATTTATGGATCACCAAAATGTTTTTGGTTTTTGTCAAGTTTACAACCAACTTATTATTCTGTACCTACTTTGACCAATTGTAATTCCTCATCCAAAGCAGTAGATTACTGCTTAATTGATGTTGCAGTTAAATATAATATTGTTTCATCTGCATACATGACTGTCCGTGCACACTTTAAAACAAGAGGAAGTTTACTGGTAAAATAGAAAATAGTAATGGTCAACTTCCTTGAGGTACACCACATTGCAACTCTTTCACATCAGAAAAACTTCCAAAATAATCCCCTATTAAACAGATAACTTTTAAACCAATGTACAGTATGAAAAGTAATAGTGAAATAAAATATAACAATACTGCACCTAATTTATTTTCCTCAATCTGTGCTAAGCAATCATCTGTCATCTGTGCTAATGCTATTCCTGTTGAGTGTCCCTCTCAATGTGCATGCTGGAAATTACTAAAGACTTACATTTGCTCACAAACTATTGTTTCCAACACTTTGCTAAGAACCATTAGCAAACTTATTGATCATATTTACGTTCACTTATTTTAAAGCAACATAAAACATTATTTTCTTTTTCCTATTCATTTTTATTAATTAAATTCGTAATTTGCAATTGACCTCCCATTCCTCCTTCCTCCCAGTTCTGTTGGCTGTACCCTTTAAATCTCTTATATGATCTTTTATAAGTTACTTTTGGTTTTCGAAGTGGTTACATGCTCGCTAATTAAAACATAATATATTTTTATGCATATGTGCTTAAAAGCCTTAAACAGCTTGAACCCTGATAAATGCTGCTTGCAGCTTTAATTTTTTTTTTTTTACTATTGTTTTATTTCATAATGTTTTCTATAAAACATTTTGTTAAAAAAAATTTAAACAAGAGATTCTTCAGTATATTCTGTTGTGTTCTCAAAATGATGCCCAATTTCAGATTTCCTGCCCCTAAATGTCACATTACAATAAATTGTGGTTGGTCACTTTGGACCTTGGATGTCACATGTTTCAGCCAAATGTACATATAATAGCCTACATATAACTGTACATTTTGTGACATATATGTCGGAAACATCCTAAAACATGCAAATGATTTAAATACTAATGCCAACTGTAGCCAGACAATGTCTTCCTGTCTAAATGGAAAGGTTTTTTTTTGGTCAGAATAATCTGCAGTTTGACTCCACTGCCTTGCTTTATTGAAAATTTCAAAACAGATTCTGTCCTTTCGTATGCTTCTATTCAACCCACATATTAAAGGCTTCCACCATTCAAATTACAGGTTACTATTAAACCTGATTTCCCAAAGCATGTAAATTGCATAACACCTCATATATTTGGCAGAGCGCACAGGTGGTGGACAGACTCTTTATTATTAAGGGACTTTGCTAGAACAAGGAGAGGTGTGCATCTGCTTTGCCGAGAGGCGTATGAGCTGTAAAGCCAGACTTTTATACACGCGGTTATTGAACTCTCCCCATCAGATGACTCAGGGTGCCAGCTGTCTCTCTTCTCACCTTAGTGTGGACAGGTGTGGGGCCACCTGCCACGCACCTGCTCATCGCACTGTCCTGCCGTGCAGGTGCGCTGCCCCTGGATGAGAATAGGCCTACTTTCACTCCTTCACCTTCGCCGACTCTAGCTCTACCTACTTATATCATATTGACATCTACATTTCACCTTCTAATCTCTGATGGTCTGTCTTTGCTGCATCAGATTTTGATAACACTCGCACATACTTACAATAACACAGATGTCAGTCCATCATACAGATGTCCCAGGCCACCTCACACAGATGTTCAGGTACAGTGCGTTGCATGTAGACAGGGTCAATCAAATGAGAAGGACGGGTCAAGCTGGCATCCAACAACTCCCATGCGACATCCGCTTTATACCTGGAACCTGGGCATCACAAATGGATCAGGTTTGGCTAAATGCACATATATTTATCTGTAAATTATGTAAAGTATATCACAAAACAATCTAAATACTAATGAGGAAGAATATGCGTTCTCTGTTTGAAAATATGCAGTCTCCTGCCAAGCATATTTAAAGCTTGTGATATCACTCATGGGCAGTTCATATTGATTAAATGATGGAGAAAATCAATGCAAAACATGTGTCAGCAATGTGTTAGAATCATAATTTGTCAAGGCAGTGAAGCATTAATCTAATGCTAATAGCATCAACACATTAGATACCGCTTTTTCTTTGAAGAGATAGATAGTTTACCCGAAATGAAAATTCTGTCATGAATTACTTACACAATATGGTTCCAAAACCGTATGCTGTTGATTTTCAATGAAATGCATTTTCTGATGCTTATTAGGTGCTCTTTTCCTTTCTTTTTTTTGACAGCACCTGGTCACTATAAATTCTCAAAGAAAACAGAAAAAGTGAGTACTAAAAATGCTACAGTAAAAACATTAATTGTTAACTGTAAGGTAGCTCACAAATTGTACAATCTTTAACATTGCATTATGTAATTATACAATACAATACTGTCAAATGTATCATTTTTGCAAACAAAAAATATGAATTACCATATAATATACAGTAAAAAGCAGTAAAAACACATTCTCACAAGTCACTTGTGTCCCATCACATGTGATTATATTTTCTTTAAATAGTTTTGTTTCTTATTTTTCTGTTTCAGTAGTAATGTACTTTAGGTACATTAGATGTTGTTACATTTTGTATTTAGTTAGTTTATTGTATTATTTTAGTGTCATATGTGTTGACATGATTGATTGATTGATTGACATGAATATGAGCAAAAAATATACATTATTTTGGAGTGAATAGACCTTTAAGCTGGTTCACAACACTTTCAACTTGCTCAACATGTGCATGCATGCAAATACACACACACACACACACACACACACACACACACACACACACACACACACACACACACACACACACACACACACACACACACACACGCACAACATGTGCGTTGTGTTTTCATGTTTTATAGGGATTTTCCATAGACATAATGATTTTAATACAGTATAAACTGTATATTATATCCCATAACCCTAAACCTACCAATCACAGTTCACTTTCTGCATTTTTACATTATCAAAAAAAAAACGTTTAAGTCTGATTTATAAATTTGTTTTCCTCATGGGAACCAAAAACTGTCCCGACAAGGATTTCAGATATTGCCATCTTTATGGGGACATTTTGTCCTCATAACGTAGGGTTTACCTGGACCACACACACACACACACACACACACACACACACACACACACACACACACACACACACACACACACACACACACACACACACACACACACACACACACACACACACACACACACACACACACACACACACACACACACACACAAACAATGGAGCAATAGACATAAATGGTTAACAGAGGAAGAACAGCCTCAGTCTGATAATTAACCAAAAAGGGGAATGCCAGATGACTTCAGTTTCGTGACAGACAAACAACGCAAAAATCTCCCAAAGTACAATCAAAGTATAACGTCATCCATCATGACATGACAGGTCAAAAGTGATTCTGTCAGCACTCTCAAAAGATGTTTTATGCTAATAAGCCCTTAAGGATTCAACTGATCACATAGATTTTAGGGTCTAGAGATAAAGAGGAAGATCTGAGGGGGAAATGAGAGACAGATGTAAAATGATGAAGACTGAACCATAATGTTATTTTGACAAGAGTAGAAGACACATTTTGGTTCAGCCAAAGGATACTATTAAAACAATGAGCTTTATTATGAATGCATCTCTCCTTGGGTTTCTCCACATCCATAGTGCACTACTTAAGGTTAAGGGTTTGTTTAAATCCCTAAATCAAGTATGAAAAACAGTAATAATCATAATAATTTGTCTGAGAAAAGTACTAGCTTTGGCTGTTCTGTGCTAAGTTTAGAAGGAAGACATTTTAAGCCAGTCTTTGTTCCAATCTTGTGAGAGAAAAAAAGGTGACCATCTTGTCAAAAGACGCCTCATGTTTTAGTGTTTAAAAGAACACGGACTAGTTATGACAAGCTGTCAAGACACACTGCTTTTGCTCAAGGAAGAGAGTGCTTAGCTCAGCATGTGCACATACTGACATCAAAAGCTCTACTGCCACCTATAGGATGTTCAAGGAACTGCAGTAAATACAACATCCTTCTTTCATCTAAAAAAAGGGGGAAAAAACTGTGCAATTCAAAATCACACAGGGATCTTCACCCCGTCAGCCACCTCTGATCACAAAACTATTTCAGACTCGATCTCTCTTAGAGGTGTTAATTTGAATGAATATGCAAATTTTTTAAAGCTCAAAATTAGTGAATGAAGTTGTATAAAGGCACCTGCACACTACAAGATAATCAGGCCGAGTTTTGGCCCAATTCTCCCCTTCAGACATTCCCAGGTAAAGTATCGATTGCCTTGATGATTCTGTAGATTATTTTATCAGATTTCCTTGTGGTGTGACGTATGTTAAGAGTGATTGAATCTGCTCAGATGAACATTATAGGGCCACACCGATCTCAAATCATAAATATCCAACATGTTAAATATTTACAATCAGATATCCTGTTGTGTGTGGGGACCCTGAGGACAAATGCGCACGCTCTCTGTAGATTGTCACGTGGAACGAAACAATACCAAATCAGAAAGCGAGCTGATGGAAGTCGGAAACTTCATCAAAACCAAAAGTCCAAACACTATCATCACCATTTCATCCTCAATGTTTGCTTGCTAAAGCCATATTTGACAGATTGTGAGATGTTTCCCATGTTCACAGTCGGGACACTGGTTGTTTGTGAATGGAATCTGGAAGCTGTCTTGGTCACTCCACACAAAACATCTCGGTTACGTATGTTAACCCTCGTTCCCTGAAGGAGGGAACGGAGACGTACGTCGGACGTCACCGACGAATTGGGATCACTTCAGGGAGCCCCTATCAGCTTCGAGATATAGAGAACAGGCCAATGGGCCATTGGCGTGTAAGATTTGCATCTCGCGCTCCGCCCCGCACTGCGGGTATAAACAGGAAGCGAGAGCAGAGCACTATTGTTTTTCACTGAGGAGCCGAACTAGTGACTCGGCCATGCAGTGATGGTACAGCAACTGTGGCGACGGGATGTACGTCTCCGTTCCCTCCTTCAGGGAACGAGGGTTACCATACGTAACGAGACGTTCCCTTTCAGTCGGTCACGTTCGACGTACGAAGTTGGATCCCTTTGGAAAACACCACAGATACTACCACTTCCAGCGCCCAACGAAGAGCCTTTCCCTTCTGCTGTCCTCCGTAACAGACGAAGAGCTGCTCTGAGGTCCTGAAGCTTTGCATTCTGTCGACGTAAGTCCACAGGGCGCGGACCGGACAGAGAAAAGCTAGGCCTGGGTCTGCCTCCTCCGAAGGCAACCCTTGCAGGCTCTCCACCTGGTCTTGGAAGGGAGTAGTGGGAACCTTGGGCACATATCCAGGCCGGGATCTCAGGATTACATGAGAGTTACCAGGCCCGAACTCCAGGCACGATTCGTCGACCGAAAATGCCTGCAGGTCCCCTAACCTCTTGATAGAGGCCAATGCAGTCAGGAGTACTGTCTTTAGAGACAGGATTTTCAACTCTGCCGACTGCAAGGCTCAAAGGGCGCTCTCTTTAGTGCGGTTAGCACCAGAGTTAAGTTCCAAGAAATCAAAATCAAATCACTTTATTTGTCACTCTACCATATGCACAAGTGCAACAGTAGGTGAAATTCTTAGGTGCAGTTCCGAGCAAACATAGCAGTCATGACATGACATGTACAACATTTAAGCAACAACAGATTACACATCTGATGCGCACACAATTACTCACAGCACAGTATACACTACAATAAACAATAAATAATTTACACAATGTGAGTGTAGTTCTCACAGCTTAAACAATATACACATACTTACAATATACATATACTTAAAACAATATACACTAAACATACATTAAACAATAACAGTATACATTAAGCTATAGTAATAATATACAATGTACAGTATACAATATGTTCACAAATTGAAGTCCAAAGTGCAATAGATGCTGTATGATAAATAAATGTGTATATAATGTGTGTGTATCTACAGTGGGTTGTGCTGAGTGATATTCTGTCCAGTGTGTGTTATGATACTGATGGATCAAGAGTTAAGTAGTCTGATTGCTTGTGGGAAGAAGCTGTTCTGGAGTCGGCTGGTGCGTGTTCTGATGCTGCGGTACCGTCTGCCTGATGGCAGCAGTGAGAGCAGCCCATGGCTCGGGTGGCTAGAGTCACTGATGATCCTCTGAGCTCTCTTCACACACCGCCTGGCTTAAATGTCCTGGAGGGAGGGAAGCTCACCTCCGATGATGCAGCTGGCCGTGCGCACTACCCTTTGCAGGGCCTTGCGGCTGCGGGCGGTACTGTTGCCGTACCAGGTGGTGATGCAGCCAGTCAGCAGACTCTCGATGGTGCTGCTGTAGAAGCGTGTGAGGATGTGGCGGTTCATTCCAAACCTCCTCAGCCGTCGCAGGAAGAAAAGGCGCTGATGAACCTTCTTCACAACGGCCTCAGTGTGGACGGACCATGAGAGTTCCTCTGTGATGTGGACACCGAGGAACTTGAAGCTGCTGACTCTCTCCACCGGTGCTCCATCGATGGTGATGGGGCGGTGTTCTCTCTCATTCCTCCTGAAGTCGACCACCAGCTCCTTGGTCTTGCTGATGTTGAGGGAGAGGTTGTGCTCCTGACACCACCGTGTCAGAGTGTGCACCTCCTCTCTGTAGGCCGTTTCATCATTGTCGGTGATAAGACCTACCACCATCGTATCGTCAGCAAACTTGATGATGGTGTTGGAGCTGTGGATTGCCACACAGTCATGTGTGTACAAGGAGTACAGGAGTGGGCTGAGAACACAGCCCTGAGGGGCTCCAGTGTTGAGAGTCAGTGATGATGAGATGTTACTGCCCATTCTGACCACCTGGCGTCTGTTTGACAGGAAGTCCAGGATCCAGCTGCATAACAGGCTGTTTAAGCCTAGAGCCCGGAGTTTAATGTCAAGTATGGAGGGCACAATGGTGTTGAATGCTGAGCTGTAGTCCACAAACAGCATTCTCACATATGTGTTCCTCTTTTCCAAGTGGGAGAGAGCAGTGTGAATTGTTAATGAAATGGCATCATCAGTGGAGCGGTTTGTGCGGTATGCAAACTGCAGTGGGTCCAGTGAGGGGGGGAGAACAGAGCAGATGTGGTTTCTGACTAGTCTCTCAAAGCATTTACTGATGATGGGGGTCAGAGCAACAGGACGCCAGTCGTTTAAGCAGGTGGTTTTTGATTGCTTAGGTACAGGAACAATGGTGGACGTTTTGAAGCATGTGGGGACCACAGACAGGGAGAGGGACAGGTTAAAAATGTCCGTGAAAACTCCAGCCAGTTGGTGCACGCACGCTCTGATCACGCAGCCGAGAATGCCGTCTGGACCCGCTGCTTTACGGACGTTCACCCGCCGGAAGGATCGGGTTACATCCGCGACAGATACGGAGAGTGTACCAACCTCTGTATCTTCAGCCGCGAGCTCTCTCTCCGCGAGGGCGGTGTTAGTTCCCTCAAAGCGAGCATAGAAGGTGTTGAGCTCGTCCGGGAGAGAGGCAGCGGTGTTCACGGTGGAGTTTGTGTTCCCTTTATAGTCCGTGATGGTGTTAATTCCCCTCCACATGCTTCTGGAGTCGGTGGTGTTGAACTGTACTTCAATCTTGTCCCTGTACTGGCGTTTTGCTGCTCTGATGGTTTTCCGGAGGGCATAACTTGCTTGTTTATGCTCCTCCGCATTACCGGAGTTAAAAGTGGAGGTCCGCGCATTGAGTGCCGCGCGAACATCCCCATTTAGCCACGGCTTCTGGTTTGGGTACAGCCGAATTGTTTTGGTCGGAACAACGTCTTCTACGCACTTCCTGATGAAACACGTTACGCTATCAGCGTAGGCCTCGATGTCGTCATCAGAGGCCGACCGGAACATCTCCCAGTCCGCGTGATCAAAACAGTCTTGGAGCATAGAATCTGATTGGTCCGACCAGCACTGGATGGTTCTGAGGGCGGGTGCTTCCTGTTTGAGTCTTTGCCTATATGCGGGCAAAAGGAGGATAGAAGCGTGATCCGATTTGCCAAATGGTGGGCGCGGGAGGGACTTGTAACAATCCTTGAAGGGGGAGTAACAGTGATCCAAAACACGGTTCCCTCGCGTGTTGAAGCTAACATGTTGGTGGTATTTAGGTGCAATACGTTTGAAGTTGGCTTTGTTAAAGTCCCCGGTCACAATAAACGCAGCCTCAGGATGCGCGGTTTCCTGCTCACTCACTGTCCTATACAGTTCCTTTAGTGCCCGGTCTGTGTCGGCTTGTGGGGGAATATACACAGCTGTGATGATGACCGCAGTGAATTCCCTCGGTAGCCAGAATGGTCGGCACAGAACCATGAGAAATTCCAGATCAGGAGAACAGAAAGACTTGATAGAATGTATGTTCCTCTGATCACACCAGGATCTGTTGATCATAAAACATACACCCCCGCCTTTGCTTTTCCCTGAGAGATCTTTTTCTCTGTCCATTCGGTGCACGGAGAACCCCGTGGTTTCGATGGCCGAATCTGGAATCTCAGCGGACATCCAAGTTTCTGTAAGGCAGATAATGCAGCAGTCCCTCGTGTCTCGCTGGAAAGAGATCCGCGCTCTCAGCTCGCAGAGTTTATTGTCCAGAGACTGAACATTAGCCAGTAAAATACTGGGAAGCGGGGGTCGGTTTGCGCGGCGTCTTACTCTGATGAGTACGGCGGCTCTCTTCCCTCTTCTCCGGCTGCGTTTCCGCGGTCGGGCCGCCCAGACAAAAGGTTCCGCTGCTGTGTTTGTAAACGGCGGTTCGTCACTGAAGAATTTAAAGTCCGGTTTTCGGTGTGCGATTGCCGAACCAATGTCCAAAAGTGTCTGTCTGTCGTACGTAGTAAGGCAGACAACATCCAAGACAAAAAACACAAAAACTATAAACAGAACAAACAAAAAACTACAATGTTTCAGCAGAGCTCGCGACGTAGCGGCCATCCTCGGCGCCATCTTGACTCATCTGACAATATAGGCCCGGGGCCAGCAAGAGGATATAGAGGGAGGGCGAGGCGGATTTAGTCTCCTCGCCCCCCTCAGGAACCTGACGATCAGATTGGCTTCCCAACAGACTTACCATCTACCATGTCATGGTTTGCGGCAATGGTGGCAACATAAACTTTGAGGGTGGAGGGAGACATCCTTCGCTCCAACCCATCTTGTAGGAAGGAAAGCACTGAACCGATCAAGCTTCTTCGGGGGTCTTCTTGGCGAGAAGAACACCAATCGACGTACAGGTTTCACTTCAATGCACAGAGGTGCCTCGTAGAGGGATCTCTAGCGGAAGTGATGGTGTCCAGCACATTCTGTGGCAGGCCACCTAGAACCTCCGCGTCCCGTCCAGGGACCAGACATGGAGTTTCCAGAGGTCCGGACGCGGGTGCCAAAGGGTGCCCCGTCTCTGAGTCAGGAGGTCCTTGCTCAGAGGAATGGGCCAAGGGCAATGGGCGAGTTGTGACATGCGACGGGAGCGTAGACCACCCTGTTTTCTTTGATGTACGCAACGGCCGCCGTGCTGTCCATACGGACCAGAACGTGCTTGCCTCTGAGCGGCTCCTTGAAGCGGCTGAGTGCAAGACGAACTGCTAACAACTCCAGGCAATTGATATGCCATTGCAGTTGAGGCCCCGTCCACAGACCCGAAACTTCAAGCCCGTTGTACGTGGTGCCCCAGCCAGTGGATGAGGCATCCGTGGAGATAATAGCATGCCTGGACACTTGTTCTAGAGGCACTCTTGCCTGAAAAACCGAAGGGTCCGACCACGGGCTGAAGGTTTGGCGGCATCTCGGCGTCACTTGGACACGGAGGGTTCCGCTGTGCCACGCCCATCTCGGGACTCGGCTGAAAAGCCAGCATTGAAGCGGTCTCATATGAAGCAATCCCAGCGGCGTTACTGCGGCTGCGGATGTAATATGCCCCAGGAGCCTCTGAAAATGTTTCAGTGGTACCGCTGTCCTGCGTTTGAACGAGTTCAAGCAGTTCAACACAGACTGGATGCACTCATTACTGAGGCGCGCTGTTAGACTGACTGAGTCCAGCTCCGTACAGAGAAAAGAGATCCTCTGCGTGGGGCAGAGTTTGCTCTTTTCTCCCTTGACCTGAATCCCCAACCGGCTGAGGTGCCCCATGCACTCTCATATGAGCAATGGCCGCTTTTGCGACTTTCGTGAAGACACGGGGCGACAGGGACAGCCCGAAGGGTAAGACTCTGTACTGATGTGCCCGTCCCTCGAACGCAACGCGTAGGAACGGTCTGCGTCGAGGGAAAACCGAGACATGAAAGTACACGTCCTTCAGGTCGATCGCTGCTAACCAATCTTGGGGACGGATGCACCTGAAGATGCGTTTCTGCGTTTAGCATTCTGAACAGCATTTCTTTAAGGGACCGATTCAAGAATTTGCAGATCCAAGATCGGCCATAACCCGCCGCTTTCTTGGGTACAATGAAGTACGGGCTGTAGAACCTGGACTTCATATCGGCTGGAGGGACCGGCTCTATCGCGTCCTTCGCCAGTAGGACTGCGATCTCCGCCTGGAGCACAGGGGCATCCTCCTTCGACACGGAAGTGAAATGAACGCCCCTGAGCTTGGGGGAGCGCCAGGCGAACTGAATCACACAGCCGAGTCTGATGGTACGGACAAGCCGGCGAGACGGGCTGGGAAGCACTAGCCAGGCTCCCAGTGACTGTGCAAGCTGACCAATAGCACCACCGATGCACCCGCAGCGGGGCAGCGTAGCGGCGTGCAGGGACCCGACTCGGACGGCATGGTAGCGGCCAGAAGTGGGGTCTGAGTGTGCTGTGCAACACTACCTGCTTCCGCTGAGGGGGTGTGCGAGTGTGGGAAGGCCGCTTATGTGCATCCCCACAGCCAGCACCCCCTGCTGGCGATTTGGAGAGGCACCAGGGGGTGACAATGCATGGGAGCGTCATACACTGGCAAGCGAACTCTCCGATTGAAGGAGGGGCTGAATGTGGCAAGGCTTTGTGGCGTCGCACACGGCCTGCCTCACCTCCTTCCTCAACGGGGAACAAGAGCGGTGAGGCATAGCGTTGCACACTGTCGTCCTCGCACCGCTGAGAAGAGGGGAATGGGAGTGGCGAGGCTTTGTAGCGTCACACACTGCCATTCTCGCCCTCTTGTGGGGAGGGGAATGAGAGCGGCGAGGCTTTGTAGTGTCACACGCTGAACTCCATTCCCGAACTCCCGAGACCCAGAGGTATTGGATCTGTTCTTAAGAATTTGGGTATCACTGGCTGTTTTTAACACCAGTGGCAGAACAGAATTACCAATGGTTTTCCACCCGGCCCTCCTCCGGGGGAAGAGCAGCTCCTGACCAAATCCGGGTCAATGGTGTTTCTGGACCAGGGTGGACATCGTCTGGCCAAGGGCCAGTGCTGTGCGCAGCTCAACCTCGGCTCAGAACTACCCTCGTGCATTAAGCAGGGCGGAGGTGGCCCACCGATGAGGGTAGTGAGAGAGAGGAAAACTTTATACAGATTATGGCCCTTTTGGTGTTCCATATTTTGGCACCAAATAGTCCCACAATGCCAAAGCCTTCCAATGCACATCCGGGAAAAGGCAAGGGGTGGGCAAGGTGATTTACGCGTTGCACTACGCCTCAGCTACCCGGGAAAGCATGGCTGTCAAGTATGAATCTGATTCAGCATGAGCGCCCACTATTATAGTGGGAATCTCAGCATCACCATTTCCAACACATAACAGCCCTCTCTCCGATGCAGCAATTGACATCTGTCCTCTGCTAGAGCCCCAAATGAAACGCTAGATTTTTTTTTTTTTTTAAGGACCAGCAATCCCATCTGTAAGCTACCAGCAGGCATGCAAGATAGTGGGCGTGGCCATGAGACGGCACACGGCGCGCTGAACACTCAAGCCCTTATGAAAGGGGCAAGATGAACAACGCGCCGACATGGTTATGCTTTCATGAGAGAGCATAGACCACCCACGAACACAGTCTCAACATGCTTGCGATGCGATAGAGGAGTGGGGTCCCATGGAGATTTACTCGGCGGGGGAAGCCTCACTGTAAACCTCAGGTCACCCAGGCTTATCATCCAAAGTAGCCCCTTTTCTGGTGCACCAGAAAAGAAACTAGATCGGGGTATAAGCGAAGGGACTCAACCCCGTTTGAGGTTTCATAGTCTCGACCACGCATCTGCGGCGCCAAGCGACGGCGCGCTGAACACTCAAACCCTCACGCGGAAGGTGAGACGAACAGCGCGTCGACGTGATCCCGTTCCCCTGAGAGAACACGGATCACCCACGACCGCAGTCTCAACATGTTTATGCGAGAGGGATTGTGGCCGTCAGGACAGGAAACAACCGCATCCAGAAATGCACGGGTGGATTGACGTCTTGAAAAAGATGCAGTGTCACACCCGTGTTGCTCTTTTGTGAGGAAACGCTCTTTCAACAGTACTGAAGCACCCAGGGGAAGACCGCGGCAGCACACAGGAGATAGTGCAGTCCTGTGTCTGCACTCACTGAGACAAACACCCTCACCAAACCGACAGTTGCTGTGAGAACAGCAGTTTGTTATGCTGATGCAGTGGTAAGCACGCGGTCGCGCTGATTGTGCCTTTTAGCCAACACAAAGCGTCCCTCTCGTTCTCTGGAGTATCTCTCTGTAGATAGGCTCTATTTTAGAAAAGCAGTCTTGCTTCATCAACGCCGTTCGGCTCCGAATTGAATGACAATAGTGTGCTGCTCTCGCTTCCTGTTTATACCCGCAGTGCAGATGCAAATCTCGCACGCCAATGGCCCATTGGCCTGTTCTCTATTTCTCGAAGCTGATAGGGGCTCCTTGAAATGATCCCAATTCGTCTGTGACGTCCGATGTACGTCGAACGTGACCGACTGAAAGGGAACTGTTAAATCAATATTTTTTTTTAAATCGTCATGTTTGTTGTGATGTTGTGGTCTCTCACATTTTGATTTCTATAGAATAGAATATAATTATATAAACCTTTTAGTGTGAACCAAAATGGAAGTGGGTGAATGAGTGCATATAAATGCACAACATTGCTATTTTAAAGGTGTAGTGGATGGATGAGTGTTTTTTTTTTTTATCTTTGAGAGACATGTTAAATAACTGGATGTGAAATCTCCTTTAGCTCTGACAGTCATAATTAATCAAATAAATTGGTGTTATTAATATTATTATTATTCTGCTGGAATCTGGCAGGAGATATTTAGATAAAAGCGGCAGACATGGAAATAAACTCCAACATCACAGTCTGGGATGCTCGATTGCCTTGCATCATATTTTGTCTGGCTGCTTAGTCTAAGGAATACAAGAGCATCTAGCATATTAAGCAGAGCTGAGTTCTCGTCAGGTCAGTTCGAGCCGTGTGCAGACTGAGTCTTATTGACACACACACACACACACACCTCACGTTTAACGCCCTCCACTGCAGTAATAAAACACACCCAGCACCATTAACACTTGCTTATGGGAGTGTAAACCAGTTAAAAGCTGCAGTGTTAGACACATCAAGCCTGACAAACTGCATGTAGTTACTCACCTCATGTCGTTACAAACCTGTATGCTGCTGTTTTTATTTTGTTTTTTTTCTTCAGTGTAACACTAAAGGAACAACTTGGAGGCATCCGATGTTCATAGTGATCATGGGTTGTCAAGTTTTAATGGTGACTTGTGAATCCATATGATAGCATTATGTGAAGTAACACATAATTGAACAACAAACCTTATAAATATCACATCCACATTTACAATCATTATATGTAGGGATGTACTGTATATCTGTATCATATCTAGCTGTAGAAAAAAAAAACTGGATATTTAATTGTTCATGCACATTCATGCACATTTCCCATCCTTTACTAATATATGTCTTCATCTTTAAAAAAAAAAAAAAAAACACTGTTAATTAACTGTTATAATGTACTCTTTAGTAAATCTTAAATTCAGTTGTCATAGTGTACATTATAATGTTGTGATGCCTACATTCACTTGTAGCATAAAAATATGTACACAAAGTAGCATAAGACGTTTAATTGTTATCAAGCATAACATCAGAATAATTACCTGCTTATTAGTATAGGACAGGATTTTAATACCTGTGCATCCCCAATTATATGCTGCATATCTTTTTTGTATAGAGCGCTGCAGGGATGATGTTTTGTAGGGTTTCTTTTTGTTGGTTTTTCTGCACTCTAAAAAATGCTGGGTTAAAAACAATTTAGTTGTTTTAACCCAGTGAATGGGTTGTTTTAACCCAGCGGTTGGGTTAAATATTTGCTTAAAACAACCCAATCGCTGGGTTAGTGTGTAGTGACGTATTTTGGTTGGCATTTTAAAGGTGCCCTAGAATGATTTGAAACAACATTTTAAATTGTTCTCTGGTATCTACATAGAGGGTATAAGGCTTATTTAAAGTCAATAATTGTCCAGATACGGTTTTACAGGGTAAAACTGGGTAGCGCTTAAATATGTTGTTTGTACAGTAACGTTTGAGTTTGACAGTAGAGTACTGATTTAAAAGTCGATTTATTTAGCCATTTAGTTATGTAAGCTACTTGGATTATCCTATTGTTACTGTACTAGCATCTTGCATGGATCTAGACAACAACGGGGATATTATCGCTAATGTTGTCTCTCTAAGAAGCTTTCAGTTTAAACAGAAATTGTTTAGACAGTCAAGAAGTGGATAAAATCACTTACTGCTTGCAGGTATATGGTTGGAATTGCCCCTTTCTTCAATTTCGGACGCTGAGCAAAGCCTGCTTGATATTGTCCCAGGTTTGAAAAACTGTCCATGGTGAAATGGGCTGAGCAAACTAACAACTTTGAATTAAATTGTTGCGGTATCCGATTATAAATAAACATCAACCATGCCTGTTGACATGTTTTATCTGTGGGAAGAGTATGAAACGTCTTCACATCCCCTGCACAGCCTGGAACATAACATTTGTTTCCATGATCTGCCATGTTCGCTGTCCTCGCATGACGCTTGTTTACCTGCATAACTCCAGATGATACGGCTGCGCAGTTTCGCCTGACAGTGAACATGTGCTTGCATATGCAAACGTTGGGGGCGTACATATTAATGATCCTGACGATTGCATCACTCTCGGTGTTACGTTGAGATTTGCCTATTTTTCCGTGGTGTTTTTCACAAACGAGATTTACATATGAAGGAGGAGGCAATGGTGTTTGAGACTCACTGTATGTGATTTACATGTACTGAACTCCTGTTATTTAACTATGGCAAGGTTAATTACATTTTTCATTCTAGGGCACCTTTAACACTTCTGTTCGTGGTTAACACAGGGCAAATATTTACTCAGGATATTTCTATTAGGACTGGGTCAATTTAATCGATTCTCATTTTAATGAACCCATACTGATTCTTAAATCACAAGATTTGACGCAATGCTGTTTTGAGTTGATGAATGAACAAAACATTGCAGTGTGCCTCCCATCCTATAACATCGCAATAAGCTTTGTTCTTTGTTACTTTTGATATGAAACAAAGTCCAGCTTTCAAATTCTGTCAATTTTATTATGCAATTCAAACAATAAAGAAAAATTTGGCACTGTTAAATGTGGCGTGACAGGTCGCTATTGCCGCCTCAGATGGGGCATTCTAATACGCTTAACGTGAAAAACGCTTAACGTGGCTTAATGTACTAAGACAGTGATAATAAAAGTCAAAACTCAGTAAGCACCATACTATGTAGAGAAAAGCAGATGAGTCCAGAATATGAACGCAATGTGTTTAATTACACATTAAGCGCTTTCCTCTCATAGAAAACCGTTATAAAGAAGGCAGCGATAGATGCTACACTAAGTGAAAATAGCATATTTTCTTAGCGATAATTGCTATTTACACTAAGTGCAAATAGCAACTAGAGTCTATTTACACTAAGTGAAAATAATATATTTTCTTAGCGATAGATGATATTTACACTAAGTGCAAATAGCTGTAGATGCTATTTACTAAGTGAAAATAGTGATATATTTTATTTACACCATGTAAAAGTAGCAGTTCTTTGCAATTATGTGTGAATAGTAATTGCATGCAATGTATACTTTATTTTGACATACATACTATTTGCACATCAGTATTGTTGTACATTAGGATGCAATACTAACATAGATTATATATGATTATATTTAATACAATTATTAAATGGATGCCACCTTAATGGGACAATAAAAGCTACATCTACCCCTAACCCTACCCAATAAATGCTTTAAATTATTATTAAACACTTCGTTAGGCACTTTATTTCCACTTTTAGAACATCAGAACAGCAACATTTTATTGAAAATAAATGCCTTTACGATGTGATATGTGATGGGAAAGGGGAGCCTCGCGTCAAAACCAAGAAACTTAAGCCTTATGCTTTACTGTTTGTTGTTGTTGTTAAAAGTTGTTTCTTTTTTTTGGATCTTGTTTGTCCCAACCAGGCATTGTTAGGCGGAGCTAGTGTGAATAGACACTCTGTATAAGGCAAACGCTTAACGTGGCTTAATGTACTAAGACAGTTGTACAAAGTTTTATGTACAAAGTATGCTTCATTAGTATGATGTGTACAGAATTGTGTCTTTTAATATCACTGTCTTAATGCATTAAGCCACGTTAAGCGTTTGCCTTATACAGAGTGTCTATTCACACCAAGTGCAAATAGCGTGCCCTTGTTGGCAAGTGCTATTCACACTAGCTCCGCCTAACAATGCCTGGTTGGGCTAACAACGGTTTTCTATGGGAGGAAAACGCTTAATTAAATCTGTTGCGTTCATATTCTGGACTCATTTACTTTTCTAGTATGCTTTATTAGTATGGTGTTTACTGAGTTTTGTCTTTTAATATCACTTTCTTTTTACATTAAGCCACGTTAAGCATTTTAGAATGTCCCCCTCAGATCAAGCGAAGCAGCAGTGTGAAGCGCACATGAACTGATCCTCTTTCACTTTACACTAGTTACAGCACAAAATAAACATGAATGAACATCAGAAGGTATGTTGAATGCTACAGTACAACTTACTGAAATCTGTGTCATGTCTCATGTAATTGCTCAATCAGTGTTTCAACAGCGGAAAGATGTCAATAAGGCAAGGCAAGGCAAGGCAAGTTTATTTGTATAGCACATTTCATACACAGTGGCAATTCAAAGTGCTTTACACAGAAATTAAGTTAAAATATTCATAAGTGAATAAAATAAAAATAAAAAAATATAATAGGAATTAAAAGAAAAGAAAAAATAAAGCAAAAAATATATCAATAAAAAGTATAATTAACACTAAAAATAAAAACCATTGAATTGGATTACATTGAAAAAATTAAAGTGCAAGCAGTTCGGACAGAGCACAGAGCTCATTCAGTCAAAGCATAAGATAAGGTGCAATCAGTCGGACCTACAGTGGCACAGTGCTCAGTCAGTAAATTCACTAAACAGATGTGTTTTGAGTCTGGATTTGAAAGTGTCTACTGTTGGAGCACATCTGATCTGTTCAGGAAGTTGGTTCCAGCTACGGCTGGCATAATAGCTAAAAGCAGACTCTCCTTGCTTTGAGTGAACCCTTGGTATTTCTAATTGACTTGATCCTGATGATCTGAGTGATCTGTTGGGTATGTACTTAATCAGCATATCTGCAATGTATCGAGGTCCTAGGTCATTAAGTGACTTATATACAAGTAATAGTACTTTAAAATCGATCCTAAATGTAACTGGAAGCCAGTGTAAAGACCTGAGAACTGGTGTGATATGGTCATATTTTCTGGTTCTGCTCAGGATCCTGGCAGCAGCGTTCTGTATGAGCTGCAGCTGTCTAATGGTCTTTTTGGGAAAGCCGGTGAGAAGACATTGCATTAGGTGATAAGGCTAAGTAGATCTGGGTGTCGTCAGCATAGCTGTGGTAAACCATTTTGTTATTTTTCATTATTTGGCTGAGTGGCAGCATATACAGGTTGAATAGGAGTGGTGCAAGAATTGACCCTTGTGGGACTCCGCATGTCATGGATGTCCACTCAGACTTATGGCCACCTATACTCACATTATAACCTCTCCCTTCTAAGTATGACCTGAACCATTTGAGGACCATTCCGGAAAGCCCAACCCAATTTTCTAGACTGTCAAGAAGTATGTTGTGGTCAACAGTGTCGAATGCAGCACTGAGGTCGAGTAGTACCAGAATTTATGTTTTGCGCTGTCTCTGTGCTGTGATGCGGTCGTAAACCAGATTGAAAATTGTCAAAGTATCCGTTTGAGTTCCAGAATTTGTTCAGCTGACTGAAAACAACCTTTTCAATGATCTTGCCTATGAGGGGGAGATTTGAGATTGGTCTGTATTTGCTCAGTATGGAGATATCCAGATTTCTCTTTTTCAGGAGAGGCTTAACTACTGCGGTTTTAAGGGAGATTGGAAAAGTCCCAGCAAGAAGTGTGGCGTTTACCACTTCTAGGAGATCTGCTTCTAAACAGTTAAACACATTTTTTTAAAAAGAAGTGGGGAGTGTGTCAAGGGCGCAGGTTGATGTTTTTAGGTGCTGTACCATTTCTTCTAAAATTATACCATCAATTGCTTCGAAATCAGTCATAGTAACTTTCTGAGGTTGTGGTCTGATCTGACTCACCCCAGAGCAACTCAAGGATGTGCTGATCGCATTTCTGATATTATTGATTTTCTCGGAGAAGAAGAAAGCAAAATCACTTGCTGTTTGAGAGCATTTAATTGGGAATGTGACTCGGTAGGTTTGTTAGTCTCTCTACAGTAGCAAAAAGAGTGCGCGTGTTGTTTATGTTTCTGTTTATAATATTTGAAAAGAAGGTCTGTCTAGCTTTGCCTAGTTCCACATTGAAAGCACGAAGACTGTCTTTATACAGGGAGTGCAGAATTATTAGGCAAATGAGTATTTTGACCACATCATCCTCGTTATGCATGTTGTCTTACTCCAAGCTGTATAGGCTGGAAAGCCTACTACCAATTAAGCATATTAGGTGATGTGCATCTCTGTAATGAGAAGGGGTGTGGTCTAATGACATCAACACCCTATATCAGGTGTGCATAATTATTAGGCAACTTCCTTTCCTTTGGCAAAATGGGTCAAAAGAAGGACTTGACAGGCTCAGAAAAGTCAAAAATAGTGAGATATATTGCAGAGGGATGCAGCAGTCTTAAAATAGCCAAGCTTCTGAAGCGTGATCATCGAACAATCAAGCGTTTCATTCAAAATAGTCAACAGGGTCGCAAGAAGCGTGTGGAAAAACCAAGGTGCAAAATAACTGCCCGTGAACTGAGAAAAGTCAAGCGTGCAGCTGCCAAGATGCCACTTGCCACCAGTTTGGCCATATTTCAGAGCTGCAACATCACTGGAGTGCCCAAAAGCACAAGGTGTGCAATACTCAGAGACATGGCCAAGGTAAGAAAGGCAGAAAGTCGACCACCACTGAACAAGACACACAAGCTGAAACGTCAAGACTGGGCCAAGAAATATCTCAAGACTGATTTTTCTAAGGTTTTATGGACTGATGAAATGAGAGTGAGTCTTGATGGGCCAGATGGATGGGCCCGTGGCTGGATTGGTAAAGGGCAGAGAGCTCCAGTCCGACTCAGACGCCAGCAAGGTGGAGGTGGAGTACTGGTTTGGGCTGGTATCATCAAAGATGAGCTTGTGGGGCCTTTTCGGGTTGAGGATGGAGTCAAGCTCAACTCCCAGTCCTACTGCCAGTTTCTGGAAGACACCTTCTTCAAGCAGTGGTACAGGAAGAAGTCTGCATCCTTCAAGAAAAACATGATTTTCATGCAGGACAATGCTCCATCACACGCGTCCAAGTACTCCACAGCGTGGCTGGCAAGAAAGGGTATAAAAGAAGAAAATCTAATGATATGGCCTCCTTGTTCACCTGATCTGAACCCCATTGAGAACCTGTGGTCCATCATCAAATGTGTGATTTACAAGGAGGGAAAACAGTACACCTCTCTGAACAGTGTCTGGGAGGCTGTGGTTGCTGCTGCACGCAATGTTGATGGTGAACAGATCAAAACACTGACAGAATCCATGGATGGCAGGCTTTTGAGTGTCCTTGCAAAGAAAGGTGGCTATATTGGTCACTGATTTGTTTTTGTTTGGTTTTGAATGTCAGAAATGTATATTTGTGAATGTTGAGATGTTATATTGGTTTCACTGGTAAAAATAAATAATTGAAATGGGTATAAATTTGTTTTTTGTTAAGTTGCCTAATAATTATGCACAGTAATAGTCACCTGCACACACAGATATCCCTAGCCTGACGTTGTCATACTCAATTCTAGTCAGAATTTGAGTCTGATACTGCTCCGCTGAGCTGTGATTATGGGGCGTGTTTCAACCTAACCAGGAAAGACCTCAATTGGATAGACCTACAACCAATCAGAGCAACGGAGCGACGCATAACGTTAGTTGTCAAATGTCAACAGAACTCAACTGCACTGTGTTGCCAAGTCCGCGGGTTGAAGCGACCCTAATTATGTGATATACAAACCCAGGAATGCGAATTTTAGCAGGCAGCCCTGCCAAAATAACACATTTTACCCCCAAAATGCCATTTTTCCCGGAGAACCCCCCCACCCGGAAAGCTATTGGGCTTGTTTTTAGCTAGTTTTGAGTAGCAATTGGGCGAGTTTTGCTGTAAAAACTTGGCAACCCTGTCTGCACGCGCGCTAGAATAAGTGACGTTAGAAGAAGAAGATGAGTGTAAATGATCTTTGCCGGTGTTGTAAAAAAAGAATTTAAGGATACACAGAGTACTTACCAACACGATCATCATTTCTGAGAGAAATAGTGAAGGTGAATGCATATACGAACAAGTTCTCCGTTTAGGATTAGAACAAATTCAACCCAAGCGCCTTTGATGACGTGGATGATTACGTTACTGTTTATCATCTGTCCATCATCGTCTAAAGCCCGCCCTGACAATTTCATTGGTCCGAACAGTTTCTGTTCGGGCATAATTACTTCTCTACGGATCAAGTCCAGACCGAACTGCCCGTGCAAATTTTTTTGTGGGCGGGGCTAAGTTCGTCTGGCATCCAGGCTAAGATATCCCCCTAAAATAGCTAAAACTAAAAACCACTTCCAAAAATATTCAGCTTTGATATTAATGAGTTTTTTGTGTTCATTGACAACATGGTTGTTGTTTAATTATTAATGTTGTAAAATTAATCCTCAAAAATACAACTTGCCTAATAATTCTGCACTCCCTGTATAGGCTGACACGTAATGTTACAGTTACCTCAATAAAAGCCATTCAATGTCCAACTTATTAGTTAGCTAGGAAAATGAACTTAAGAGTATTTTGCTAAATATATGCACTATATTGCAAATATGTATTGTAACTTAAATGGTTCTTGAATATTTAATATTTGAGTAAATCTGTCATGTTTTTGACAGACACCATTTAAATGCTTATACTTCAAGAAACGAGTAGAAACATATTCGGGCCTCAGCACCGATGGTGTGTAGACCCTATTGGAATTGCTCGGTCTATTATTCTTCTCCCAAATGAAGCGCATTGTTGAGGGTCTATATGCTCAAAAACTCATGAAACTTTGCACACACGTCAGAAGTGGTGAAAATTGACGTCTGATATGGGTTTCATAATTAGGTGTGGCAAAAGGATGCGATAGCGCCACCTACAAAATTTCAATTAAACGCTGTTCACACTACATTTCACGTACAAGTATGAAATTCGGTAAACACATGTAATAGCCCAATACCTACAAAAAAGTCCCTTGGAGCAAAATCTGAAAACCCAACAGGAAGTGAGATATTTAAAAAAAATTATCTGCAACATTTCCAGACGTTGTACTTAACAAACTCCTCCTAGAGATTTTATCAGATAAACATCATATTTGGTCAGTCTAATCTAAAGGCCTATGTTACGTGATTCAATGTTTCGCCATGAGACAGGAAGTTGTAACTCGGGCATACAATGTCCAATCTGCCCCAAAATTCACGTTTGATAAGAGGCCTGAAGAAATCTACATACCAATATTCAGTTACAGTCATATCGACACCTGCTGGCAACAGGAAATGGCATGTTTTACACTGTGATTAACTCCTCATTGACATTTAACCAGATCAACATCATATTTAGTCAGTCTAATCTTAAGGCCTTAGCGATGTTAAATTGCAAAGATCTTGAGTTTTCATTCATCCGTGGCGGCATGACAAAGTCTGATGTTTCGCCATGAAACAGGAAGCTGTTGTAAGTCAGGCATACAATGTAATGTCCGAGTCCTGGCCTGAAGATATCTACATACATCTACAGTCATCAATAGTCATAGCGCCACCTGCTGTCAACAGGAAATTGCATGCTTTACACTGTAATCCACTCCCTGAAACACATTTAAATATGCCATGAAGTACCAAACATGCTAGAAACACATTAAATCATGCAACACTTGGCTAAGTGCTAATGTATGTGATTAACGCCACAAAACAGGAAGTTGTTGTAACTCAGGCATACAATGTTGGTCTGCCACAGACTTCACATGTTTGAGAAGAGTCCTACCCTAAACACATCTACATGACAATATTCAGCTATAGTAATAGCGCCACCCACTGGCAACAGGAAGTGATGTGTTTAACACTGTGATGCACTACTTGCAACATACTAAAATATGCAATTGAGTGCTAAACGTGCTAGAAACATTCTAAAACATGCTAGCAACACTTAGCTGAGTGCTAAAGCATGCTACTATCGTCATTAAACAGGAAGTCATTGCAACTCAAGCAAACAATGTCCAATCTGCCTCAAACTTCACATGTTTGAGTGTCCTGGTCTGAAGAAATCTACATGCCACCTCCTATTTTTATATACTTAAATGCATATGTCCACTGTGCTCTGTTTTCCTAAAGCCACCGGGTGGCGTTTGCATGTGAGATGGTGGTCCAGTGGGTTAAACCATGGAACTGATATGCAGAAGGTTGCTGGTTCTATCCCAGCGGTCACCACCAGTGTGACCTTGAGCAAGGCACTTTACTCCATGTTGCTCCGGGGGGATTGTACCTGTAATAAGGGCACTGTAAGTTGCTTTGGATAAAAACGTCTGCCAAATGCATAAATGTAATGCATGGGTGCGAGGGCCCGTTCATCGCTGCTTTAATTATTATTATAAAGTTAAAAACTTTCTTGTGTAACTTAAATGTAAGTAGCCTATATAAATCCGTTCATTTTAAGCTTAAAGTTTATAGTAATGTACCAAAAGGGGTTCCCTGTGTAGTTAACAGCATTAGTTGAGAGTCATTCCTAATTTTTTATGTTTTATTCTACAATCAGTAGACCGAAACGTTGCTAATAAAAAGTTTTCATATTTTTTGCAAGTACTGATAGTGTGCAGGATTTCCCTTTATTCGTTGAGATTATTCTACAATATAAAATACATCAATAATGCCTCTGAAAAAAAACTTTTTTGGTCACAGATCTAATTTTCTGCAATAATCCATAAGCAAATGGAGGGGAAAAAAACTCATCGGTTTTGTTGAGGGAACTAGTGTGATGCTATTCCAGGCTTGACTACAAAAAATTTAAAGGAAGAAATAAAGTAATACAGGTTGTCTAAACATCATGACACTACATGGCTCTAATATTTTTATTGCATATGAATGTTCAGTCCTTATTAGCTGAATAATTCAGATATTCAAAGACCTTAAAGATAACTGAATGTCATGTGGTTCCAGTATCATTTAAAAAATGGAACCAGTCCTCGATTCCCAACCCTTCTTATGTGACTCTCTCTCCTGGTCTCACTCTAAACCACTTAAGATGATTGTTAAATGCTATTCTTGCCAGCTATAATACAATAAAATAAAAAAAAGACTTGTCTTAACAAAAAATAAAACAATATACTCTAGATGGTGCCTGGTGAACTGGTAAAAAGTTGACGGTGCCTGGTGAAAAGTTGACAGGAAAGAACAGAGGAAGTACATATTTCTCCCAATCTGTTCCTGTTTGTCATTAGACTGTATTCTACAGTACGTGTTTATGGTTTATGAGTACTGGGGCGCATATGGGGCAGATGTCTAAGCACTGCTAGGCTGGAGAGAAGCAGATGTCTGTGCATGGCAGAGCTCAAAACTTTACCTTACCTCGGCAGAATCTCTGCTGCTGCAGGGGCTGAAACTGGCATGTTTGCATACACAGCATTGCAGATACCAGCATCAACATAAACACACACCTTCAGGCCTCGTCACTTAACGGTCACAAGTGTGATTACATCAGATGCAGCTTTCAGCAACAGTCCACACCTCGGATCAGTACCTATGAGTGTAATTTAATAGGTGAAGAGTGCAGCTTTTGCACCACCAAAAATAACGACTGGCGTCAAACAGGTTTCCAAAATATGCCCCTCATCTAGCCAATGCTGCTATGCTGGGATGGTTGGGATAAATAAAAAAGAGCAATCTTCAAAGCACTACAGTGTTTATGCTTTGTATGAATTAACAATTTCAAAAAAAAAAAAACTGTTGTTATTATTATTGAGGTATATAAAACGTGAAACCTTAACAACTCAGAGTCAAACTGCATTAAACATTAAAATGCTACATGAAAATGAAATTAAAATGTGCTGAGCAAATGTAACACTCAAACATCTTTTTAAACAAATTATATCTGTAACACTGAGCAGACTCAGGCCCAGTTTAGACTAGTGCGTTTTCATTTTAAAATAGCGTTCTACACTGCCGTTTCCATTGCATTGCACTACCGAAAACGCATGTCACATGACCGTTCATGCACTCTGGGCATGCATGTACAAAGTTGCCTCTTGCGCATGTAGACAGCTTCAGTATTATAAAATACAACATTTAACTGCACAATGGCTGCTTAAAAGGACCACAAAGTCAGCAAAGCATGCAGTTTCATCTCTGTGTCAAATAAATTGAAACTAAACTGAAAAGACAAATTAAAATGAAATGTAAATAAAAAGAAATGTAAAAATTCAATACTGAAATAGTCCTGGGTCTTGTGTGATATGTCATATTTAGGTCACTATTCACTGAAAATTCACATTCATGCATATTCATGATATGATATGATTTGTGAAAACACGAACCCCAGAAGATTCTGCTCAATTTCTACTTGTGTGCTCCCCAGCATGAGGAGCATGAGGAATAATTGATGACAGAATTTTCGGGTGAAGTATCTTTTTAATTTAATACTGTAGCCTATTTCACAGCTCTAAATGGCAAAGAGCAAAGCTTTACTCTATATAGTAAAGATATTAATTAGATACAATATGTATGGTGTTTTAAGGGGGGGGGGGGGGGGTGTAATGCTATTTCATGCATTCTGACTTATTTACACTGTTAAAGAGTTGGATTCTCATACTAAACATTTCTGTGCCAAATACACTCCTTCAGGATGCAAACAAGTTTCAGAATTTTTTTATTTTTATGGCCCTGACATCATAAAGGTGCGGAATTCCTTGTATGGGCACTTCTCCCGGATGGGCGCATGCACACATCAACCAGAGCGAGAGCAAGAGCACGTCCATCCACAAGCTTCGTTCGGGTTACAGAATTAGAGGTTATTACAAGTACCCCCAGATTCACAGACAAGGCTTAAGCCTATAGTCCCAGACAACAATGCATTATTGAGCTGTTTTAACTGAAAGTAACTTGCACTGACATATCTTAAAACATCATGTCTCCTGATGCACACCAGTAGTGTTTTTTTTCTAAGGCATGTTTATAAAAGCTACTAAAATTCCCTGATTGAACTCAGGCCTAATCCTGGCTTAGTCTAAGCCCTGTCTGTGAAACCAGGCTGTAAAGTTGGATTTTAATATGGTCATATATAGGCAGTTTCCATTGGTTTTAAGCTTTACCCCACTCAACTGATCTAGACTTTTCAGTCTTTCGATCAATATGCTCAGCTTTAAAACTTGAAAAGGCACTTTTCCCCACTGTGTATTCACAGAGTGGGAAAAAATGAACTTGATCATATAAAGTATCATTAATTAAAGTGTATGGGTACTAAATAATTCATGAGTACAGAGGATCTGCGTAACTCGCAGTGCTAGACCTCAACCTCGTATGGTATATGCCAAACTGTGGTATGCATCTCAAAACTGTTCCACGTCAACACAGCTCAGGGTTACACAGGAAGTTCAAACATTCCATTACAAAATGCCCTTTGTTGGGGAACAACACTCGGGACCTGTTTGGATGAATGCCGCAGACTAATGTAGGGACATTTTCAGGAATTTTCCACGACTCAACAACCACAATTCCATTTCAGATTTATAGCCAAGTGAAGCACAAATTCACTCACTCATGAATAGCCCATATATAATTTATTTTCACACATAAACAGCGTTTCCATCCCTCTCCACTGAGCAGTTTATGTTAAATGAGCAATTCCATTAGAATAATGTATTCACAGATAATGTCTGAGTATTAGAATGCTAGCAAAAGCGAGCGGGGGGACGTGTCTTTGAAGAGATACTCTAATGAAGTCTAACCGAGATGCGTTTGCATTAAAGGCAGAAGTCCAGAGCAGTCAGTCAGTCAAGTGAGCCTGCATTGGGCTTCAGATCAATACCCGACCCACACATCCCTGTTTGCAAAAACCGGCAAAAGGCACCCAACTGCTACAAAATTAATGAGGATTTTTCTCCCAACATTAACGTTTTGCAGATAAACACATGACAAACTCCAGAAAGAGGGCGAGAGGAGGGAAAAATCGAGTAAATTTTCATCAAAGATATTCCGCATACCAAAAATAATTGTAATTTTTTGCAGGCCGAAGGGCTAATGAGAGTTGAGAGCGAAGAGATAATCCATGCTATGCCTTTTATGTCTAAGCTTGGATTTGTGGATGGGCAGCTCTGAAGGAAGGAAAAAAAGAAACTAATATATATATGCGCTTTAAGTCCGACAGCACTGACTTAATCTGAATGCATGCGATTTCTTTGCTGGGACAATGAACGCAATCAATCAGAAGTCTTTAATGCTATGACTCGTACTCCAAGTTTTTGAAACACTGTACGTCCATAGTGTTGATGTGGAACATTCATAATTAAATGGACTTACGATCAATGGCCGCCTGAAGTGTACGGCATACTTAAAGACAGTGGATCGGCTTTGCTGGACTGATTGATCTTCATATTGATTGATTGATTGAAGGCTTCTTAGCCTCTTCAAATGTACGTCTGAAGGGCCACTTTACTTACTTGATAGAAACGTCTTTGCATGGCTTAAAAATAAACAGCTGAGGGCAGCTTAGTGTGTCACTCAAAACATCAGAGATGAAAATGAGGCCCTTGTGTGCATGTATGAACAGTGTAAACTGTCCTGCTACTTGAAAGGCCACAAAAAAGACAGATGGTTTATTTAAGAAATTAGAAGGAATCCATGTCATTGCATGACAAACTTTTGTCCACCAAATCAAAGTCATCTGGTGTGACAAACTAAATAATGCAGTGTAACCAACAAAACAACAAAACCGGACATGATATCATATAGAGGACCCCTGCAGACCTTTATGACTATATAGTAAGGTCAATAATCAGAAAATGTAAAGAGGTTACATCAAAAATGGCTCTCCAAAACGCAATGACATGTAGAATAAATATAAAATTAAAATTTGTAAACTTTTTTTATTTTCATGTCACATATTCAGGCTGTACTCTCTTAAAAAATAGTGCTATATGGAACTAAAAGTGGTTTTTGGCTCGTAATCATAGGGGAACCATTTTTGGTGCTGAAGAACCACTGAAGCAACAAGATGTGGTGCTATACGGCACTTAAAGTGGTTCCCCTATGATTACGAGCCAAATAACCACTTTTAGTGCTATATAGCGCTAGAGTCATTCAATTGAAATTGATTTCTTTGAAAGTTTTTCAACCATATGAAACCAACATGAATACAAACAGTACATTTTCATGCAGTGAAAAACAAAACAGGAAATTATATCATAGAGTAGCTAATTTTTACTATATACAGATCTTAGTCATTAAATAATTATTCATGATGTTGAGTTTACTTGATAATTACACCACATGACATTTATAGAGTCATTAAAAATATACATTTCTTTTTTTTTTTTTTTAAAACCATATCAAACGAACATGAATTCAAAAGAGCACATTTCCAAAATCATAGCACATGTATTTTAAACTAGAATCAAAACCCTAACCATTATCTACCCATACGAGGAGGGGGAAATGCTGACATGAATTTTGAACAAAGTCCCAACCCAGTCCCTAAGCCTAGCTTTAACCCCAAAATCTGATGGGACATGGGACAAACAAGGACGTTGATAAAAACAATGGCAGCTATTAGAGAGAGAAAGAAATGATAATACAAATTATAATAATGACAAACTCTATGATACCTAAACAAAGGTAAGATCATCCATCAAGACGCTTTCTGGCATACACATCAGACTGTGAAACAAAAGCTGTCAGTTTGAGAGAAGGGGTGAGGGAGGTTGTCAGAAGAGGATGCTAAGCAAGCATACAAGGAAATGAAATAGCGTCTCGCAGACAGAAGAATGCTGAAAAATAAAACATCAAACTCTCCCTGGAGGACAAGAACACACACAGGCATCTGAGAAGAGCAGTGACCCAATTATAAAAGCAGAAGAAAAAAAGAGCATTCAAAAGGCCTTGAGAGACAAGCCCTGAGTCCTGAAACATTACAGCCCTTCTTAACCCGGCATGCTAATTTAGCTCGATTACTTTAAACTTCGGTTTCTCCTGAGTGTGCTTTAAATACAGTCTCTCTCAGCAAACTGACATGAAAGATGATGAGGGGCATATGCACTTGAAGGAACACATTCTCTTTCTTGCCAATGTTCATGAACACTGATCTATCTTCGGACTACTGCACTATGAAAATGAACATTCAACCCACAAATTTCAGCAGAATATCTGGGCATTAAAATTGTCTGATTTGGATGGATGGATGGGACAGAGAGAACATTAGAACGATAGAAAGATCAATGGATGGATGGATGGATGGATGGATTGGACAGAGAGAACATTAGAATGATAGAAAGAACAATGGATGGGTGGATGGATGGATGGATGGGTGGATGGATGGATTGAACAGAGAGACCATTAGAACGATGGAAAGAACAATGGATGGATGGATGGGACAGAGAGAACATTAGAACCATAGAAAGAACAATGGATGGATGGATGGATGGATGGATGGATGGATGGATGGATGGATGGGACAGAGAGACCATTAGAACGATAGAAAGAACAATGAATGGATGGATGGATGGATGGATGGGACAGAGAGAACATTAGAATGATAGAAAGAACAATAAATGGATGGATGGACTAATAATATTAAATTCAGGTTAACATTCAAATTTAAAGTTCACATTGCTTTCTGAAATACTTTTTTCTTTACTAGGATTTTTTTCTTTAATTATAAGAGGAAACACCCACCTTTCTAAGAATTTTCTTGGATGGATGGATGGATGGATGGATGGATGGGACAGAGAGAACATTAGAACGATAGAAAGAACAATGGATGGATGGATGGATGGATGGATGAATGGATGGATGAATGGACAGATGGATGGCTGGACAGATGTATGTATGTATGTATGGATGGATGGATGGATGGATGAATGAATGGGTGAATGGACAGATGGATGGATGGATGGATAGATGGATGGACGGACGAATTAATGAATGGATGGATGGATGGATGGATGGATGGATGGATTGAACAGAGAGACCATTAGAACGATAGAAAGAACAATGGATGGATGGATGGATGGATGGATGGATGGATGGATGGATGGATGGGACAGAGAGACCATTAGAACGATTGAAAGAACAATGGATGGATGGATGGATGAATGAAAGGATGGATGGATGAATGGACAGATGGATGGATGGACAGATGTATGGATGGATGTATGGATGGATGAATGAATGGATGGATGGATGAATGGACAGATGGATGGATGGATGGATGGATGGATGGATGGACGGACGAACTAATGAATGAATGGATGGATGGATTGAACAGAGAGACCATTAGAACGATAGAAAGAACAATGGATGGATGGATGGATGGATGGATGGGACAGAGAGACCATTAGAACGATAGAAAGAACAATGAATGGATGGATGGATGGGACAGAAAGAACATTAGAAAGATAGAAAGAACAATCAATGGATGGATGGACTAATAATATTAAATTCAGGTTAACATTCAAATTTAAAGTTCACATTGCTTTCTGAAATACTTTTTTCTTTACTAGGATTTTTTTCTTTAATTTTAAGGGGAAACACATACAATTTTCTTGGATGGATGGGTGGATGGATGGGACAGAGAGAACATTAGAACGATAGAAAGAACAATGGATGGATGGATGGACAGATGTATGGATGGATGAATGAATGGATGGATGAATGGACAGATGGATGGATGGATGGACGGATGGATGGATGGATGGATGGATGGATGGATGGATGGATTGGACAGAGAGAACATTAGAACGATAGAAAGAACAATGGATGGATGGATGGATGGATGGATGGATTGGACAGAGAGAACAATCCTCTCAGAAAGCTCCTAATTTACCGTAAAAACTTCTACATAGGAGTCTTAGCTTAAGAGTGATTAGGGACAGAATCCATTTATATATATATATATATATATATATATATATATATATATATATATATATATATATATATATATATAGACTCTATACTTAAAAGCACTCTTTTTTCCTTCTTGGACAACCAACCAATTACAGTCTTCAATATATATACAGTATATAGGGGTGTTTTCTCCGAGGAGGCAAGGGAGGCAGTGTCTCCTTAAAATAAACTGGATGAGAAAATAATCTATATAGCAATAATATAACATTGCAAATATTACAAAATGTGACATTAAACAGTGTAAAAGTCACTAGTTTTTATAAGCGACACCTGCAGGTGAAGCAGGTGAGGTCTTCTCCCTCTTCGCATTTCGTCCATTTTCTCTGCTGCTAAAGAAACTCTTACTGTGCGTTCACACCGCCGCCGACGAGAGTGTCAAAGTGGCCGGAAGTCATTCATTTTCAATGGGAGCCCGGCGGAGAGCTCCGGCGAGAGCGGCGCGGCGCGTCTTGGACGATTTGGGCGTCGAGGAGAGTTGAAATCAGGTCAAATTTATGGTAATGAGCTATGACGCGGTTCGGCGGCAACCAATGGGAATATAGAAGTGCTCCGCTTGAGAGGATTCCAGAGAACGCAGTGCTGTAAGCTTTAGTTCCGACCACATTAGTTCCCCAGCAAAATAGAGGAGAGGTTGATCACTGCTGGTGCGGCGGGTTTGATTAGAAGACGCGCAGCATTATTTATACACCACACAAATGGCTTTTAATTGGTTTATTTCGCTAGCAGATATGTAACTATAATTGTTAAGTTCTTTCCATCGATCTGCTTTTTTTAAACTTTCACATTTAAATGATCTCATGAGGTTATATTATACAGTTATACCCTACCTGTGGTCAGTCTGCACAAACGTCGATCAACATGATTGTTTGCTTTGCAGCCCCTTTAAATGCAGTTTTAAAAAAGACCAAGCATTCGATCAGAGCGGCAGCGCGTCCACAAATCTTTCTACAGCGTCAATGGCAGGGCGGCCAGAGCGAAGTTTGATAGTCCTTGTCCATACTCCTAACACTTTTGGACCTTAAACCCTCTTTTAACGGTTAAGATGCTTTCTGAATTACTTTTTTCCATTACTAGGATATTTTTATTTAATTTTAAGAGGAAACACGAACTCTTTCTAAGATTTTTCTTAGAATTTTGTTACTAGGAGCTACTCTTTGCATTAAGATTTTTCATTTTCAAGATAGTCATTTACAAATATAACATTGTTTATTGTTAATTCATGTTAGTTGTGTGTAATATTCGTGTAATGTTACATATAGCCAACATAAAAATGTACATTAAACAACATCAATGCCGTGAAATTATTGCTAATTAATGTTAATGATAATGATAAGTAATATAATGTTAAACAATAGCAAAAAAAAAAGAAAAAAAAGAAGCAGCAAATAGCCTAACATACTTGGATACTTGCAGCTCCTTAATGACAGCGGCCTAATAAACGAGCCCGATCACATGAAAACGCGTATAAATAATAAGAGTGTGCAATGTCGTGGAATGTATACGCCAAAATTAGTTTTGGTGTGCATATGGTATGTAGTTTTTCACGTGCATATGATACACACTTTATGGCGTATTATACGCACAAACCCCCCAGACCCCCATCCTACCCAAGAGTGTGTCATATACACGCCATAAAGTGCGTATCATATGCACGCAAAAAATTTCGTACCATATGCACATATACATTCCACGACATTGCACACTCGTACTATTGATACGCATTCTCATGTGATCGTGTTGTAATAAACCTACTGTTGCTGATGGAGGATCACTCTTATTCTCGAGGATATGTAACAGAGTCGCCAAGGAAGCGAAAAAGAGAATTAAGACGGCAACACAACAGGCAAATCAACAAGACAAAGAAGAATATTGGAGCTAGTGATGTCGTACAATATACAGAATAACGATAGCACTGATAAAAGTTACTTTACTAAGATTAGCTTGCATTCGTCTGGGAACCTGATAGCTGATGTTAGCAATGAAATGGTAAATAAATTACGAAAAACGTAAAACTATTATTTATTTTACATTCATTTTACATAGATGTCATAACCTACATGTTAACTGACAAATTAAATAACTGCAAATTATAATAGTTTTCTAAAGTAACCTCATCACTTGAAGGAACACTAATGGACGAGGTCGAACTGGAAGCCATGTTAATTTTGGACTAAATCGGCCACCGTAGGAGTTAAAAGGAAATCGGAATTGGGAGGAACAGAAACTAATATTTACTGGATGGTCATATACCTTTTCACCGCTAGATGGGGGAAAATATCACACATTGTAGCTTTAATATTCGTATATATAATAGGGAATTTTATTTTGAAAACTGCGTGCTGCATATCAGTATGTACGTCGGCTGACTTCATGCGTGAGTGCAGGGTTCAAATCGCAGCGCAATCGGAAGTTTGTTCTCTTTCCTGCAATGACACTGGAGAAGAGAGGTACGATTTCATGAGCTCGATTCATCAAATGTTAAATTGTATTATAAGTTTTCATGTCATGTTCAAATGATCAAATGTAAGAGAATTTCATGTGATGTTATATTTGATCAAGTTTTACTTCGAGTTATCAACTTAGCAAATGTTTATTTGAGTGCTACTAGAGAGTGGATAGTGCATTGCGTGAAATGGCGGCGAAGTGTGTGCGTCGCGTGTGTGAGAGATGTGCAAGCAGCTAAAGTTCTGATGAAGTAATGTATGGATAGATACATTATTTATACGTGTGTATGTGTGTGTGTGTATATCTATCTATATATATATCTCTATATATATCTGAAATACAAATGGATAAATAATAGATATGTATAAACAAAGACATGTATGTATACGTAAATCTATTTTGTAGTCGAAAGATATATATTTTAGTCTATTAATATATTTTGTACATGCTATTCATTGTGTTTTGTGGTCAACTACCTGGTGTACTTAACATGTGTTTTGTGGTTAACAGGCATGGCTAAGAGAAAGTTGCTGATAGCAGTGCCTGTCTGTTTGTGTGTTTTATCACACAGGTATGTTAATATGAATTCCAGAAACACAGTAATGCTGTTTTGTATTATTAGTATATAAGAATGAGAGGGTTGGAAATGTATTATTATTTTTATAATTATGAATGTGTATTACTCATACTATCCCTATTTTTAGCATGCATATTACTAGGATATTAACTGTTTATTAGTACTTATAAAGCATATATTAATGCCTTATTCTGTATGACCGTATTCTGCATCCCTTAATCCTACCCAATACCTAAACTTAAATACTAGAAAAACTACCTTATTAACTATTTATTCGCAATAAATTAGGAGTTTATTGAGGCAAAAATCATAGTTAATAGTGAATATGTGTTCCCCATACTCTACTCAAGTGTTACCATATATATATATATATATATATATATATATATATATATATATATATATATATATATATATATATATATATATATATATATATATATATATATATATATATATATATATATATATATATATATAATATATATAATATGAGTGTGTGTGTGTTGCTCTCTTTCCTGCAATGACACTGGAGAGGAGAGGCATGGCTAAGAGAAAGTTGCTGATAGCAGTGCCTGTCTGTTTGTGTTTTATCCCACAGGTGCTAACATTAAATCCTCTTATTACCACCATCATCAAAAATTAAACACAGCGTAGAGGAACAACCGCTACATGTGCATTCGTAGGATCATTATGCTAAAAATAAAGGCCTTCTGAAGCGAATCGATGGGTTTGTGAAAGAAAAATATCCATATTTAAAACGGTATAAAGTAAAATATCTACAACAGCTGGGTTAAAACAACCCAATTGCTGGGTTAGTCCATTTTCAACCCAACTTGGGTTATTTTTAACCCAGCATTTTTTAGAGTGTAGCTATCTAACTATCCCGTTAAAATTGGTAACTTTTTGAAAATCATCTAGTGTGTCCCAGGCCTAACAAAAATATGCAAACAGAAAATTACCAACTGCTTATGACTGAATAACTTTTGTAAATTTAATGAGGATGAATGTATGTTTAATTTATACTGTGAAGACTATTAAGTGTTATTTTACATTTGATTACTTTATTCAATTTGTGTACCTGAAAAGTGTTTCACTGGATATGAATATTCACTTTGCTATTAAATGGAAGCTAAAATATGATAATATAATGAACAGTGAAAGTTACAGAAGCTTCTACAATACATTTTAACAGACATACTGTAATTAGGCATGGAAATAACTGAAGAAAATATATGCTAAACTATATTTTATGCAATGAATATATAGTACCAATATGACCACCTTTAGGTATGAAGTGCTTCTGTCACACAGAACTTAAAAAAGCCCATCTTTTTACAATCCAACATATTCAGAGTCACACCTCCAGAAACCGCTTCTATAATATCACACATAGACTGCATGGAGCCCTTCTCAGCCCTCTCAGGACACAAACATGTTACATAAGCCGAAGTGAGTGCAGCAGATGCCATTTGGGACACATCTGCTCAGACGGATTACCTACCAGCCACAAACATGGAAAAAATAATACTGACATGTGCTGTGCTGCCATGAAGACAGACAAGGTGAGGCGTTTAATTCCTTCACGGAGACAGATAAAGAGAGGCTGGACTATAGATCAATAAGCGATTCAAGCGTGTTTGTGGAATGGGAGAACTTGTATTAAAATCCCAAGCAGTGTCAGAACAGGGATTGAGGTATGGAAGAGCTTAAAACTGAGTCCTGAGCTTATAAGCATGATTTCATCATTTCCCATCAGCTTAGATGTCTAACCAGTGACCTACTCTCAGTGTTTGTGTGCATGTGTCCCACTGAGCTTTCATAATAAACCCATGATGTCCTCAGATAAATACCTGTCAAAAGCTGGAATTACACGTCGCTAAGCAGGTGCAGCTGGGAAAATGGATCTGAATATGTATGCTTGGCGACTAAATGCTGACATGCAGCTTGCTGATTGGTTAAGGCAGATTAGAAAATTGACTTCTCCGCTTGCCTTAAATTCCACATGTAATCATCTACATCTTCTTTATATAATAGTCATTTTCCCACAGCAACTTTTAAATGTCTGGACATTCATGAAATGAAAATGCTCTAGAGGTTTTGGACCGGACCACTCACAAGCACAGAGAATCATAGCCGCGTATAAACATGATGACTGAGACAAGAACCCCCGCCACCCCGAGATGATGCAATAGCAAACAACTGATGACAAATACTTCAAACAATGTTACTTGAGTTAATCCAACATTTCAAATCAACATCCCAGAGTACACTTAACTGCAGAGATTATGTTTAGAAAAACAGAAGAGCATTAACTGGGAAAGTATAATGGCAACAAAAATGTAGTTTGTACAATAACGGATGGATAGAAATGTCAAAAAAAGAGTCACGTGATCTGTCTTTTTGTGAAAACATGGCTTCCCTATCAGATCTACTGTCTGATATTCTCAGTGGTGGGCTGTCAGGGCCTTCTCTGTTGGCCTTGTCAAAAATATATATATATCTATAAATATATATTTTTTTCATAATTAAATGAATGTGTGTCTGAACATCTCTAAATTCAATTACTGTCTATTTCAGTATGTTACAATTATATTTTCAGAAAGAATGTGGTTATTTTTTTGTGAGGCTGAGCTGTATTTTCATCATCTAAACGCATCACATCTCCATGGACCAGCACTAGTAGAATAGCTAGCCTTCAGTTGAAGCTGCCATTTTCCATTGGATCATAACTTCTACTGACGTGGGTCATCAGCCAATCAAATTTTGATGTGTAGTGATAGAATGCCCCAGAGGCCCAGCGATGTGTCGGCGCTACCCCCCGCTGATGTCATCAGCTGTCTGAACTTTTCGCGGGTTGTGAGCGATCAATGTGAAATAAGCTATGGCCGCTGCGGATGACGGGCTGCGCGAGCTTTGTGTGCATCCTGATGTCAAGCCGGTAACGTTAGCTGACAATCTGTGTTTATCTGTGTCTCTTGATGTTCTTGTTGTTCTGTGTTTTTGTTTGTTTGTTTAAGAGTATTTATGTCAGTGAGTTGATTTTAATTCATTTCACCAGTTGCTTAAATGGTGACACGTGAGTGCAGTGGTAATGTTATCAATAAATAGTTAAATTGCCTTTTTGTCTCGCGTGTCCTTTTATGTTGCTTGCCCCCTTCCCAACGAGCACTTTGAAAGCGGGGTTTGTAACAGTAGTGCATACAGTGCATGATTGTATTGTATATGTATTGTGTGTGTGTGTGTGTGTATGATGTTGTTATGGCAGAGGCATGGAGTGTGTTGATCGTTAGTGAAGGCCTTGACTGAAACCCCACGGTACGCCACTGGATATTCTACACTCTAAAAAATGCTGGGTTGAAAACAACCCAAGTTGGGTTGAAAATGGACAAACCAGCAATTGGGTTGTTTTAACCCAACGATTGGGTTAAATGTTTGCTTAAACAACCCAATCGCTGAGTTTGTCCATTTTCAACCCAACTTGGGTTGTTTTTAACCCAGCATTTTTTAGAGTGTACCTCACACCAGATATGTTTCCATTCAAAGTTGCAAATTTAACATATGCACAAAATTGGAATATCACATAAAGCATTTGCGAATAAAGCAGCGTTTACATACCATGTGTTGAAGAGATACAAATTGTCACTTCCTGGGAAATTGGCAATAATAAATTGGAAGTTGCTGAAATCAGGGAAGCCACTGTTGCTCTTTTTTCCTACATCATAAATGACTCGAGTCTCAGAGCACACAGACGAAACGCAATAAACGTTGTCATGTAATCTTGTGTTCAGATGCCTGGTGTTTAGGAATGCAATCATGTGAGACACTCTGGGAGAGAATTATACCAAATCATTCACACTTTGGATCAAGCATTTCAGAATGATCAAACCAACATTTGAGATGCAGCGCAATGAATTTGGTCCGCTGGTTAGTCCAGTTATCCAATCACATCCACTGTTGAGGCAAAGTCGTGTGAGGTTTTTTTGTTGCACGTCGAGAGATTTATTTGGTGAATGTATTGTGTTTTTATCAGATGAAAAAAAGTATCTGCTTCAATTGAGCGCATTCTTTTTTTTATGCCCATTTTTAGAATTTATGCACATGGTGTTTCAACCTAGCCTGGATTCCAGCAGAATTTAGCCCCGCCCACAACATTTGAGTTCGGGAAATTCGGTCTGGACTTGATCCGTTGTGGAGCAACTATACCCAAACAGGAGCTGTTCGGAACAATGATATTGTCAGGGCGGGATTTATACGATGATGGACAGATGATCAACAGTAGCATAAGCATTCACGCCACCAAAGAGCGCTTGGGTTGAATTCGTTCTAATCCTAAACTGAGAAATGAAAGCTCTAGCGTAAAGTTCTGCCAGGAAGATTCTATGTTATGTCACTTATCACATTCAGACCTAACCAATCACTAATTGGTCCTAATTTTCAGAGTATAAAAGATCACTTACACATGCTGATGCCAACATTTATCTCCATCCTCCCCACCACTACCAGGATGGTCCCCGCCTATACCTCCCAGGGGGTCGGCAGCACCCCTGTGTAACCCCATCATCTCACAAGGGATGAGGAGAACTCAGAAAAAGGGCCACAACCACAGTGTGTTTTGTTGCAAAATATAACAAAGTTTATTATACAAGATTCACCAAAAGCACATGGGGTAATCAGAGATGGCAAAGAGAATAAACAAAACAAACAAACAAAATTGTAACCATTACAGACAACAGGGTTCCCAATCCTATCCAATGAGAATTTCTCTGAAACTATGTGCACACAACCATGGTCATCAGGGGATGGAGCGAACAGCAAGGTTAGTAAGGGCTCGGTGCTATTGGCCAGGGATGTATAGCTATGTGGATGATTGGTGTAGGAAGTGTCAGCGCTGTACCCTGTCAAAAGTAGTTCGACCGAAGGTGCGTACCTTTATGGGGCATTTGGTAGCTGATAGACCGCTAGATATCGTAGCTATTGATTTTACACTGCTGGACCCATCATCTAACGGAATAGAAAACGTACTAATTATGACAGATGTGTTTTCAAAATTTACCCAGGCAATCCCTACTAAAGACCAGACTGCTAAGACTGTGGCTCGGGTACTGGTGGAACGGTGGTTTTATATGTTCGGTGTCCCACGACTGTTACATTCAGATCAGGGAAGGTGCTTTGAGAGCCGTTTGATTCAAGAACTTTGTCAGATTTATGGAATTACCAAGACTCATACTACTCCATATCGGCCACAGGGGAATGGTCAGTGTGAGCGGTTCAATAGAACCATGCACAATTTGCTGCGCACCCTTCCTACTGAGAAAAAACGCGATTGGCCATCACATTTGTCTCAGGTGGTTTTTGCATATAATACTACAGAGCACCAGTCTACAGGCTATTGTCCTTATGTCTTGATGTTTGGACAAGAACCACATTTACCTGTAGACGTTATGTTAGGATTGGATGACTATGGTCAAACGAACTGTGATTGGATGGCTGACCATCGAGATAATCTGGAAAAGATTTTTAACTGTGCCCGGGCTCGTCTCCAAAAGGCTGCAGCTCAGCGAGCCCGTGCAAATGATGCTAAGGTGTGTCGTATGTCCTTACAGGAAGGCCAGCTGGTATATCAGAGAGCTCACGGTCACAAAGGTAGAAGTAAAATCCAGGATGCCTGGGATCCAACCACGTACATAATTGTCCGATGCCCTGAAGATCAAGGGTCCGTATATTCTATTGTTCCAGTTGATGGTGGTAAAGTGAGACACATCCACCGTAGTGAGCTGCAACCAGTTTTTGTTCCATCAGATGGCCAAGCAGAGTATCTGGGCTTACCCCCTTTGAACGACGATTATGAAGATTTTGGAGGGGTCATGGTGCTGGGTGAATTGCCTGGGGTGATGGAGAAGGATGAATGCATTATGCCCCCTTTAGCAGAAGAACGTGGCCTTGATCATGAGTTGATCTCAGAGCCATATCAAGATGAACCGCCTTTGCAGCTAGTGGTGGGCTCATTGAGATGGACAGCACGGTCCACAGCGGGACAGCATACAAATCCATATCACCTTCCTCAGTCGGCAGTGTGTAGAGAAGTCCAGCCAAATGGTCATGCCTCTCTCTCTATGACAGGGCTCTCCAAGGGTAAAAATACCCTGTTTTTTCGACCTTGGTCATAGAAATCTGATCGACGGGACGTCGATTTAAATTAAGTGGGGTGTATTGTAATGGGGTAGAAGGAGAAGGACTACAAATTGGATGGACTACAAATCCCATGAATTAAGGACACTATAAAGGGAAACCAAACTGGTTAGACTTCCTCTTTGTGGTACCATGTGGCAAACAGGAAAAGCTGTTTGGTGTCTTTCAATGCTGTGTAATAGCAGATGAAAAAACCAAGTTGATTATAGAACTGAAGTGGGAAGGTAAGGGTTGTTGTGATTTATGAGACCATAGTGAGTTTGTCTAGTTTTAATATGTTTGTATTTGTTTTCTGTTTTAGTGTTCTTATGGGAATGGTGTTGATTGGTGCCTCAGAGAACTAAGTCGACATATTTAAGAATACAGGTACTGATATTAATTGAATTATTTAATAGGGAGATTTGGTTTTAAGTTTTATTTTTATTTTATATTTGTAAATTGTGTTTGTTTTAATGGTTTTAAGGTTTTATTTAATCCTTGTAAATATTTTATAGGGCAAATATCAATGTGTATTCTTTCTTTGTTTTATTTACAGATGATGCATGATTGCCGTTTACTTTATTGAAAGCATTAGTGGCTTAATGGGTGTCTGAAGAGATGACTTTAATGTTGAATTGGGTCTTGTGTATGGAAGTGGCAAAGGGATTGATTTAATGGTTTTGGTTTGTTGTTTTGTTTTGTTTTTGTTTTGTTTGTTGTGGACCTACAACTGACGGTGGGGTTCCCATTTTCTGTTATGTGATTTGCTCTGTGAGGTTTTGGGAACAGTTGGTAGTGCTTTGATTTACTTTACACTTGTGGGGGTTGGAGTGAAAGTGTTTGTGTGCACATAGTTTCAGAGAAATTCTCATTGGATAGGATTGGGAACCCTGTTGTCTGTAATGGTTACAAACAAAACAAAAAAACAACAACAAACCAAAACCATTAAATCAATCCCTTTGCCACTTCCATACACAAGACCCAATTCAACATTAAAGTCATCTCTTCAGACACCCATTAAGCCACTAATGCTTTCAATAAAGTAAATTCATAAATCACAACAACCCCATAAATCACAACAACCCTTACCTTCCCACTTCAGTTCTATAATCAACTTGGTTTTTTCATCTGCTATTACACAGCATTGAAAGACACCAAACAGCTTTTCCTGTTTGCCACATGGTACCACAAAGAGGAAGTCTAACCAGTTTGGTTTCCCTTTATAGTGTCCTTAATTCATGGGATTTGTAGTCCTTCTCCTTCTACCCCATTACACCTGCCTTCATCTTCAGGCAGGAAATGCAGAGTCTGTTACTTTCTTGACGAGAGAATCGCCAAAGAATCTCTAATTATTATACTTGCTGGTCTGTTAGTAAACTTGCTACTTTATTGTACTTCATCTGGCCTCCCGAGTCTTTCTGGTAGAACTTGTTCGTATATGCCTTTACTATTTCTCTCAAAAATGATGATTGTGTTGGTAAGTACTCCGTGTATCCTTAAATTCTTTTTACAAAATAAATCCTCTAAATTTCTTTTCAGATCGTTTACACTCATCTTCTTCTTTTACTTCTTCCAGCGTGCATGCAGTTGAGTTCTGTTGACAACTGTGTCGCTCCATTGCTCTGATTGGTTGTAAGTCTATCCAGTGGTTAAAGTGGGATTTGGCGGGTGGTCAAAGTAAACAGGTTTCCAGAAACAGAAACAACTTTTAAATATACAACTGCCTGAAGGAGTTTTACAAACAGTGAGGTCCCAAATTTTATCTCTTTTGGGGGCTTGGTCCCCCAATAAATATTTTATTTTTCTGATCTAACTATGTGCAATTTTAAGATGTTTGAAGGGTAAAAATAATAAATAGCTTTCAAAACAAACCATGTTAGTGGTTTGTCATCTTGTCATACCTACTCTCTCCTCATTTCATCATCCTCTCATTTCCATCTTTCCTCTTTATTTTTCTCTCAGTCTCCTTCTCTTGCTCTGTCTCTTCCCCTCCTAAAGCTGAGCTCTGGCTGATAGTCTATTCATTTTCGTCTGTGTCAGTGAAGAAAGGGTTAACTAAAGTTAATTCACTGAATGAAGGCTACGAACGCTATAAAGTTTAATAAATTAATTCACAATATGTACACACATTCGTTATTTTATGCCTGAAATTATTTTACAACATTTATTATAGATACACCTCAGAAAAATACAGAGGTCCGAATCCTCGGTGACCTCATAGCTGACTACGGCCACTATTACAGTCGTGTAGGCAGCCTATAGTTTACCTCAACACTTCAGTTTACTTGGTCGGAGTGGAGCTCTTCAGTCTGGTTCAGCTAGTTTCATCACAGAGCCTTTACTGTACACATGTTGCGCTTGTATTCAAATGGATAAAGCGACTGCCTGACGCTCGTTATCACTTCAATAGAGAGGCGAAAGCGCCGAACAAGTTCGTCAGCGCTGTGTGTGAGACGATCGAGCTGCGACTGCTGGATATATCTATTAATTTATCTGAAGTGCCGGAACGCAGTACTGGACCATTCCGGCCCACTTTAACCCCTGGGTCTATCCAATTGAGGTCTTTCCTGGTTCTGTTGTAACACGCCCCATAATCACAGCACAATGAAGCAGTATCAGACTCATATTCTGACTAGAATTGAGTATGGTTCAACCACCATTTTTTATGTAGTATCTCAAAATGCACATAAAAATAGGTGGATGTAAACTAGCTCATCTTAACACATTCAACTTCTTGACCATACAGATTTGGGTTACCAAAGTTTTGGGGTTTAATTAAATTGGTCAAAACTGACAGCAAGTAATTTAATATTAAAACATTTCATATTCCAAAACTTATTTAAAACATGAATCTCATAACATTATGTATGCAGTTGTAATTTTGCAGTGTAAATGCATTCATGTCACCTCTGAGTTTCATTAAAAAAGTCTGTAGAAATGCATCTAAATGCTACTTCAGATGCAACATCTGTGTTTCTTCTGAAGTGGAAAGATGGGTTTTCTTGATACTGATTTCATTTGATTGGTAACAGCTCTATAACGTCTCATTATTCTAATTGAATTTACTGATAAAAAGTAATAATTTCACATGAGAGATGACACAAATTTAATAAGGTTAGGGAGGGATTTTTTTTTCGCCATTTACGAAGGTAAAGAAAAATCCCTGGAAATCAATTTAACGGGCAAATATCACAAATACACTGATTTAAGAGCTGATAGAACACTGAAAAGATTATTGCTTCAGAATAAATTTAATTTCTTTCCAGACAAGTAACTTTTAGAAGTGAATGACAGATTTACTTGTTCAATTGTCACGACAAGGCTTAATGTCAAGCCTTAATTTACTTGCACTCACTTGACAATAAAGGAGGCAAATCTACCTGGCAAATTGACCCTTATAAAAGACTTCTGTAGTCTCATAATTAGGTTGAGTCAGTAATATTTTATATTTTGACTTGAATAAAACCAGTTCATTTATGGTGTAAATAAATTTAAGATTTAAGGACTTTCAAGAGTATTGTATCTATAAACATACTCGCACACACAGCACAAACTTTGCCTAACTGTCCGACCTAAGCTATAATTCATCTCAATACTATTTTCCTAATGACACAGCTCAGCTTGTGTTTATATGGATCTAGTGACTGGTGTCTACACAGCCTTGTTTTTGTCCAACAACAGAAGAATGTGTGAAATATTTGCCTTCAGTCCCTCAGTAGGCATCTGGTCAAGTACAGTATAGCACAAAATGTGACAGATTGCTGAAATGTTATTTGGATTACATTAGCTGCCCAGCTTAACTGTCTTTACATCAAATAAATATGGGCAGGACAGCAAAGATGATTTCAACTGCTCGCAATCCAGAGGATTGGTGTCAAATCAAAACAAGAATGTGCATGGACACACACACACACACATTCAATCATAAAGTAACAATTTTCAGGGCTCTTGATTGTAAACCTCTAAGCCTGCGGTAGATCACAACTATCAATCACCTACTGAGATAAACAACCATGTTCCACTTTTTTTTTTTTTGTACATATATTTTATGTATATGAGTATATACTTACACATACTCATATGTATGCATACACTCATATGTATGCATATATTATACACTCTAAAAAAATGGTGCTATATGGTACTAAAAGTGGTTATTTGTCGTAATCACAGGGGAACCACTTTTGGTGCTAAATAGCACCATATCTTAAAGGTAAAATGTAAAAGAAAATTCAGTAAAATATCCAAAAACCACTAGGCCAGTGTTATATATTTTGTTCAGTTGAGTACTTACAATATCCCAAATGTTCTCAACTATTTGTAAATCATGAGAAAATTGCTATTTTAACCAAGGAACCGGGACGTGTGAGGGAGCCGCCTGTCGATGGCGTCATATCTGCGTTACCCTCGGTTTCCGGTTTTATTTTGCAGAAACGCTTTACTCTCACTGCAGTGTGCAACATGTGTCATAGCAGCCGCAGAGTGAACGCACAGAGTAACATCATAACATAATTTTCTACACACTCAGATGTATCTAATATGATAAAAAGAGCTGTGTTACCTCATACTCATGGCCGGAAAAGCGGAAATGGCTGGCGACTGTGAAATAATAAAAGTCCCGCCGGCGACTATGCCATAAAAAGGTCCCGCTGCTCGCAAGGCTTGTGTTGTGCTCTTCTTATTAAAGGTCCCGTTTTTCGTGTTTTTTTTTAAGCTTTGATTGTGTTTACAGTGTGCAATATAACGTGTTCATGTTTTGCGTGTAAAAAAACACAGTATTTTTCACACAATTTACTTATCTGTATACCGCTGTTTTCACTGTCCTAAAAATGGGCTGATGAGTTCCTTGTTCTATGAAGTCCCTCCTTCAGAAATACGTAACGAGTTCTGATTGTGCCAGCGGTTCCTGTGTTGTGATTTGACCGCAGCTTAGCGCACGTTGCCCGGTTCCTGTGTTGTGATTCGACAGCAGCTTAGCGCACGTTGCACGGAAAGGTCACGCCTCTTAACGGGGAGATGTATGCACTCAATGATCTCTACAGCATCCCTGGGAAAGCCAAACAAAGGTGATTTGACTCCGAGATGAAAATAACAGCGTCTCGACGACATGGCGTCAAACACACTCAAACACAATCCTCTTCTCCACGCAACACTTCCTCTTCTCCACGTGGGAGAGCAACAAGACCACGCCAACTTTTTCGCGTATTCTTGTGGGCGGAGGTTAGTCAACAAACTGTTCTACTGACGTAATTAAAGCAGGCTGTACCAGGATGTAGTCCAAGCCGGCCGTTCGCTGTAGGCTTTGAAAGGGGACTTCTGTTAAATAAAATATCTCGCTTGGCATTGAACTTTGAGCTTTATAATTTTACAGGTATTATTTACGCTCTAACAGCAACATTACACACTAACTAAAGTTTGAACAATGGGATCACGAAGAACGGGGCCTTAAACAATCACTCCTGCTTCTGCTTCATACTACAGTAACGTTAATAATCACATCCATGAACATGATTTCTGCCTGAGTCCTATCCCGATTCTTTTCCACCGGCTGTGAGGTGAAGACCACATGTCCCAAGATTCTGCACTCAAACTTGGCGTCATCAAACTACGCCTTTGTGTTAGATAGGCGACCTCTAGTGGACGGAAAAGTTACATAGTGCAGCATTAACATGTTCTGTATATGGTAGCGGTGCTATATAACACCTTAAGGCCTGTACACACCGGGACGAATATCGCGCGCGTTTATCGCCAGCGTTTTTCGTGACGTTTTTCGGCGCGTCTTGAGTGTTCACACCCAAGCGATTTTCACTCGCGATGCGCCGAGTGAACGTGCAATTTCACTCCCTGACATTAGATGGCGCTTGTTGAAAAACAGAAATAGCCCGGTACACAAGGTGGCGCTGCGCTCGCTGCATCCCTTGTCACACAGAAGAAGAAGAAGAGAGAGCCGAAACACACATAACTTTCTCACATACTAGAAGTTAGAACATGGATTTCTCAAGCAGCAGCAGCAGCTCCAGCGATGAGACCATTGTTGTTCTGTTGAACGAGGAAAGACAACAAAAAAGACGCAGATTTTGGATACATCCCATAGTTAAAAAAAAGAGAAGAACATGGGAGTTCTATCGACTGATACAAGAGCTAAAAATGTATCATGAACGTTTTCGGGGGTATTTTAGAATGTCCGTCAGCGAGTTCGAAGATTTACTTCAACAGTTGGCGCCCTTGTTGACAAAAGAACAAACACACTACCGTAAACCAATCGACCTAGAGCAGCGTTTTAAACTAAATTGTTAGCTTTATGAACTGATTTGAATGATCTTTTTTAAATGAATGTGTATTTGTCCTTACAATGTTTATTCCTGACAGTAAATTATGCCATAGTAAAGGTCCAATAATAAAAACCGTGATATACCCAGCACTGGTGTGCATCTTGAGACTAAACAGTGACAGTGATATATTTTAAGATACAGTGTGTCAGTGCAGGTTGCTTTTGTAGTACTCTCCTGAAAATGAGGAAGAAAAATTAAGAAAGGTACGCTACTGATGGCATCTCGTCTCTGCCTTTACTACGAATGAAATCAATAAAACTATGCATTTGACAACTGTGCAGCATATTACATGGTCAACACATAAATAACTTTTGCATAGTAATGACTGAATATTAGCACTAACTATAAACATTTTTCTTATTCAGCATTTACACTCGTCAATCATTTCTATATATTTATATATATAAAACATTTTCACTAGTACTTAACCTTTAGCTAAATAATAATGATATAAAAACAAATTTATAATACAATCCATATTCTGAAACATACTGCTTAGTTCGTTGTCTGATATTACATTGAATGACAAGACATAATTCACTCAATTGTAAAGCATAACACACAGTTAACAGACATCACTGCAGATTAAACGACCACATATGTAAATTGAAGATTATTCATAACGCTAAACAATAGTTTTTGTAGTCACTGTGGCGTTTGTCAAACAACTCTCTGTGATCAGTCTTCTTCGCCAATGTGTGCTCGGCTAGACCGTTTTGTGCTTGAGCGCCACCAAGTCGTGTTTTACTGTAACTTCAGCAGCTCCAGGCACGTGAACAAAAGCGCCGATCTGATTGGTCGGCCAGTTTTTAACGCGCCGCGTCAAAAAAAAAAAACGAACCCGAGGCGTTTTTTTAAAAATGACGCTTTTACGCCTGACGTTTTACGCGTCGGTGTGAACACTCACATTGGCGCCCATTGTTTAGTCACGAGGCGTTAAACGTCGGCGATAAACGCGCGCGAAAATCGTCCCGGTGTGAACAGGCCTTTAGTCAGATATAGCACCTCAGCCAAAAAAAGAACCGCTAAAGAACCACTGAAGCACCAAGATTGGTGCTATACAGCATTTAAAGTTCCCCTATGATTACGAGCCAAGAACCATGTTTAGCCATATAGCACCTTTTTTTTTGAGTGTAGGGTACAACGGGGCTAAAGACACACCTTAAGAAAAATGTGCTTTTCTCTACTCCCATAGTGTATGATTGTAGAAAAAATAAATGTTTGTATTGGACATTGATGAAGCAACAGATTTTGAGTGAAAATAAATCATACAAGTGGTTTATTTTGTTAAAAAATTGTGTATGTATATATATATATATATATATATATATATATATATATATATATATATATATATATATATATATATATATATATATATATATATATATATGGCATGGTGGGCCTTTTACCCTAGCCTGGTCTTATCAGACTCTCGTACATTTCATTTGTACAGAGAGTCTGGCCACTCTCCATTGACAAGCTTTAACTTCCTTGAAGGCGGGTACTCTGTTGAAGTTTAAAACTATTGGATCTACCCAGAGCCACTCTGGATCTGCCATGACCAATCGCTAACGTTTAGTCGCAATCTCTCTGCACTGGCTACCACTCGCATCAAGTTCAAGGCGCTTACGCTCAACAACAGATCCACCACGAGCTCAGCTTCTGCATACGTTGACTCGCTCCTACAAGTCTACACCCCCACCAGAAGCCTTCGCTCAGCTAAGGAGCAACGGCTTGTGGTTCCATCACAGAGAGGCAGAAAATCCCTCTCCAGAACATTCACATTTACCGTTCCCTGCTGGTGGAACAAGCTTCCCACCTCCATTCGAATTGCACAATCACTGACAACATTCAAACGACAGCTGAAAACTCACCTCTTCCGCGAGCACTTAAAAAAAAAATCCTTTTCCTTATTTTCCTTCTATTTTCCACCACTTCTTCCCTGCCCTAGTGTGTAATGCTCTGTGCAATGTCCAAAACGTAGTACTTTCTGTGTTTCGCTGCCTCTTCATGACTGATCGCTTCCTGTACTCCTCAGTTGTGAGTCGCTTTGGATAAATGCATAAATGTCTGCTAAATGCATAAATGTAAATGTAAACGTAAATGTCGTGACTTTTGTCATCTCAAACTAGCGCACAACATCAACATCATCGTTCTCAGCCACTCCCTCTGTTCGCTGATTTGACCGGTTAAAATCTGAACGGAGAAAACCAGAGAATATACTGCAATCCCAGACGGAGTACTGAAGTTAAATGAAAATTGAGCGGAACTATGTATGAGGGTGAAGCCAGGCTACTTTTACCCCACACATGGTAAAAGGCTCACGAGCATGGGGCAAAAGGCACATATACAAATAATTTATCTTTGTGCTATTTTCTGATTATTTTGATAAATAAAATAATTCATTTTTGCTCAATAAATATACTGTCATTAAAATATGTAAAAATATATTGAAAAAAATACAGATTTTTTTTTTAAAGCATTGGAGGAGATCCCAAAATAATTTAATATAGATTTATAGTAATAATAGCTGATACACTCTAAAAAAAAAAGTTTCTATATGGCACCAAAAATGGTTCTTGGCTCGTAATCATAGGGGAACCTTTTTAGTGCTATATAGCACCAATTTTGGTGCTTCAGTGGTGGCCAAGAACCATTTTTGGTGCATCCATTTTTGGAGTGTATGGTATTATATGATATGATTAATATCATATTTTTAAATAGGATGGTTTCATTATAAAAATGGTGATTATCGCTAAGGTGGACCCCCTAACTTAATATATGATATATATATATACTGTACAATGATAGATCAGAAAAAGACACAAGACAGCAGAAGACTTGAAATGTCAGACACTGGAATACTGCTCCATCTTGAATACTGACACACAACCACAATTATTCATTTGTGGTCTAAAAATATTTCCTCTTTCTTCTTTCAGCTTCCAAATGGCAGCCTCTATAAAAATCTGAATTGTGAGGCTTTTACAGACAGGCACACATTTTCAAACCCGCTAGCAGTCGAGAAGCTGTCATGATGAACAAGGCACTGCCAACGAAACAAAAGCAAACATTTTGACTGGAGATTACAGTTAGAGGCTTGCTGGAAGTCTGTCACCATGGCAACGCATGGAAAAGGGTTGATTTGCCCCCACTGTGAGCACTGAAGATGAAACAGACATTAAGCTAATCCTCCACCTTATTAAAATGTAAAGTCAGCAAAAGAGGAACACACGCCAGCTAAGACCGTCTCAATATTCTCTTCTCCTCCCAACCTCAATTTCATTCTGTATGTGTGAGTGTGAATATGTATATGTAAAGAGAGACAACTTTGATTGTACTATAGTGGCACTAACTGTAGTAACTATGGTATTCCACTTATTTTTAGCATTTCATACTAAATTATATATATAAAGAGGATTGAGGGAGTCACTTTTATTACAACTAAGGTAAGATGACAGCATCTTTTTGAAATAACTATTCTGAATGTTCATAACAAATGAGAGCAATTTAGCACTTAAAGTTAACAAATTCACAACCAGTCCTCCTTATAGCATTAAATGGGTGAAAACAGAATGTTCGACAAGGAAATATGTGTGCGGTACTAGATTTTATCTATCAGGAATCGATTGGATTGTGAAAAAAAATGGCATGCAACATTAGAATGAAGCTACTGTAGATCCGAGTTTGCAGTGCTGAAAACCACACTCACCAACTCAGCTCCCAAAAACCACACTCACCGACTCAGCTCCCAAAAACTACACTCATCGACTTTTTGGATAACCCTTGAGAGCTTGTCAACTTTTTCTCAGTTGACATGTGCTTTTTTCAAGTATGTCATTATTTGTTCTTATTGCAAATCCTAAAGGTCCCATGGCATGTAACTTTCATTTTATGAGGTTTTTCAACATTAATATGAGTTCCCCTAGCCTGAATATTGTCCCCAAGTGGCTAGAAATTTTGATCGGTGTAAACCGAGTTCTGGCTGTCTTTCTCTGCCTTTGAGAAAATGAGAGCTCAGATGAGCTGATCTTGAATTTTCCTCTGATGACGTCATACCAGGAACGGTTACCTCCCCTTCCTCCGCCCAGAGAATTTGGCACGCCCATGCGAGCGCTATATTTGTTTGTCCTCGATAGATCATGGCTTGTGAACGAGCAAGGCATGCCAGTTGCTCAGTGTTTGGATGTACAAACGAAAGCAGAACTCTTTTTTCAGTTCCTTCATCCTCAGAAGAACCAGTGGATTAATTTTATTTTCCCTGGAAATTTTCTGGAAATGACACAACTTCCGAAATTATTGTATGTCTGCGCCAAACTTTTACGATATGGATTCGACAGCACCGCCACAAATAGTAAGTAACAGTGTTCATTAATGCCTGATCTGTGATCAGTGATTTCTGATGTGAAGCTAATCATTCAAGTTTACGCAGACTTTCTCTCTAAATCGTTTGTTTATGCATCCGTGAATCAAGCCAGTGACTAAACGATCAACTTCACATCGTTTCTCTTAGTAGCCTAGCATGAAACAAATCTGTTATTTAAATTGTGATTAGACGCTAGGTTAGCAATCAAAGAAAACTCTCTTTATAATGTGCGATCTGTCAATCACACGTCGCAAGTGTATCTGCACACTTTCCCAAACTGCTGTTATAATGAATGACGCTGTTATGCTGCACAAAGCTCTTACTGTATTCATATCGATGTCGTGTTTGCTGTTAGTTGTGGTGAAAGCATTTTGTGAGAGAAAACGTACTGCAATGACGAGATCACTGCATTCACACAATCAACAAGACTGCTCATCACTGCAGCCGTTCATGTGATGGAAAAAGATCTAAAAAATAATGCTATAATCCACACTTTCACTATTCGTTCATCTCGACAGCTGTAATGGTGCATTACATGTGTTACAAAGTTGGTAGAATAAGAAGGAAGAAGGGTCGGCATGACTGGGACTTGTGTTTATTCAGAACTCTCAGATACAAACAAAATAAACTCGTGCTCTCAACAACTCGGTACAATATAACTTTCTCAGCAATCTTTGTTCTCCAGCTCTCAGTCTTTCTGGTCCACGAGTGCACAACCAAAGTCACGTCTCTCTCTCTCTCTCTCTCTCTGGCAGTGCATGACCTCTCTAAACCACGCCCTCTCCGCCACATAATCTAATACTCATTTCAAATGTAAAGATGTCAGCCAATCACAACAGTGGGCGTTTTTACTGAAGTCTCACAGCAGACACACCCCTTGAAACAGGGCTTTCAAGCCAGAGGGCTAGTATCAGTATAGAAGAAGAAAAAATTATTTCTAAATTATGACATTTTATGATGTAAAAATCATACTAACAATATAAGTACACCTCAGGACACATTATAAAATAAAGAAAAAAATCCATACCATGGGACCTTTAACCAATAGCTTGGACAGCCCATGGAAAGTCATGGAGTTTGAAAGCCCTTGGGGAAAAGTAGTCTGAATTCACTTTTGCTAGTTTAACGATGGAAAAAACGACCGGTGCACCAGGCACATGGTTCAAAGGGGTTGTACCTAGTCTCTTAATGAGTCATAGGTGTGTTTTGGGTGTAACATGCAATAAACTAATCAGAGTCTCATCTCCCATTCCCTTTAAAACCAGTTGCGATTGCACCATGGCGGATTCGCTATTTACATGGCGGAATTTGCGAGAGAAAAGACTGAACGCTTCTCCAGAGAGGAATCCTTTTATATTTAACATTTAAACATGTGTGTGCTGCTGTGTGTCCCTGAATGTGTAATAAGCAGAGTGTATGCGTGCTGAATACACTTCGTTTTCAGACCAGCATGCCCATGGGGGAACAGAGGGGCGCTGGACGTGAAAATGATAACTGCGTCGGGCTGAAACCATCAAAAAACACTTGCGTCGCATCTACACTTAAGTGGCCTTTTATTTTCTTAATATTGTAGTATCTATCCGCAAGTATAGGTTTTTAGGTATTTTAAATATTTGAAGTACATTACAAGTGCACTTCTTGTTCACAAGAATGATTATGAAGACAATCGCTTTTAGTGTGTTCAAATCGTGCACAATACGACTACAATGAAGCAAATAAGGTGAATTTTCATTTCAAATGCATCACATTTAAATGTACAGATCCACAAAAGACTTTATCAGCATAATAATGTCATAAGCCTCAATAAATGCGCTGAGAGAAAACAGTAGGGAATATAAGGCCAAAAGGAATGTTGAGTGCTCCTTATCTAATACTCAGGAGATATCATCAGCAAAGCTACTATCTGATACCTACTAACCCACTGTGCCAGGAGGTCATGCTAGGACAGAAAGCTTACAGGGAGAAATTCAACTCAAACTACTTATCAAGGTCAGCAGTCAGATCGAAACAACCTCCAGCCTGAACTTCATGATTGTACAAAGCAGCTGCGCTCAAACTCCTTTTTAATCGAGTGAGCGAGCCAACAGTGCGGTCATCACAAAATCGGCAGGGATTTCAGCATTGCTTAGTAGGGCTATCAGGATTACCACAGCCTGTAAACAGTGTCTGCTTTATCACACATTGTCACAGCTGTTATCTTCCAGCTTCTCTTTGTGTGTGTGTGTGTGTGTGTGTGTGTGTGTGTGTGTGTGTGTGTGTGTGTGTGTGTACAAGTAACTCTTTCAAACTGTTTTGTTTACAAGTCTGGCTGTGGTGGTATGTTTATGGTTCTGTCATTTAGAGTGTTCTTTCCTTAATGTTTGACAATCAAGGAGTGAATTTATGTATTCATTTTTAGGATGAACACAAATAAAAGGTACAGACTACAGCCAAAAAGTATTCCAGAATTTTTTTAATCTCTTTTAGATTTGCAAAAAGGTTTTGATCATTTGAATTTTAAATGTATTTAAATTATTTTCAGTGTTAAAATACTTTAAGTATAACTGTACAAGTTCCAGATTGATTAGCATCAAAAGTGTTAACACTGGCTTTGTGGCACAATTATTATTCTTACAACATACCCAGAGGCAAAACTACATAAATGCAAACATATTAAGAGATGTACAAAACTACATTCTTCCAAAATCCACTCAAGAAAGACACAATCCGTTCAAATCATTTAAATACATCTGTCTTAACGTCCACAATGCTTTAAATTGGATGAATTTAAAGATTCAACTTTTTGAGGGTTTTACCCAAACAGCAACCTTCCCCAGTTTCTCTTGAAGCCAATACGGAAGTGACTTAAACTGCAACTCAGCGACTGGCCGCTAGGTTTTGGTCAATACAGCTATTTTTGCCCTTCATGACAACTGTGAGGGCGTGATATTTTTTGTATAATTCATTCATTTAAATTATATTAAGCCTTAAAGTTCTGCATAATTAAGGGAGTGGCCACTTTGAGTGACAGGTGGATTGCCGCCTCTGTAACTACTAGCCATTTGTCTGCTGTCTGTTAGTGCACACATCACCTCAGCTCCAGTCACGTCCCGCCTCTTTGTCAATTTTCTGTTATCCGGGAGTTATGCGCTGCCAAGATGGCAACGGCCTACTTTAGGCTTCAAAAATGCTCTTCATAAACCTATGGATGACGTCACAGACACTACGTCTTATTATTTTACAGTCAATGGTTTTACCATGACAACAGCAAGCTGTTAGCTTAAAAATTGCTGCTAAAACATTTTTTTTTTTTTAAAAACACCTCGCTGGTTTCTGCGATAAGCCAATTATTGTGAACAATCATTAAAAGATACATTTCATAAACATACCCAGACAAAACATAGTTATGAATATCTCTGTGCAACTGAATCATTTCAACCATCTTCAACAGTAAAGCACTTGGATAAAGAAACAAAATGGAAAATTGGAAAGATATCTGCTTTAATGTGTCTGAAAATGCTTTTACTAATAAGTTTTGCTACAAAACTAGCAGTATTGTGCCATATTGAGCATAATATGTTTCTCTGTATGTGTGTGTGTATATATATATATATATATATATATATATATATATATATATATATAAATTCACATACAGCTATACAATATGTATTATACAGATCCTCAGCCAGATCAGTTCTCTCAATTCTTTTTAAAGTTCTTGATCCAAAGAGCAATGCTCAGACACAAGCTTTCAAACCGCCTCCCTGGGGACAAGCAGACACAAACACATAGACATCTAAATCACTACCGATGCTTTGAATCATCCTGTTCCTTCATCCCCTGTTCCGCACAAATAATCTAAAGCCCTCATTATCCATGGAGCTGCAAATCAATGACAACAATTAATTACCAGACAAATGGACCTCCGTTACCCATAGTCATCATCAGAGCAGTCCTCCCTTTTATTAGTTATGCTGATGATAATAAATGTAGACTCATCAGTCAAGCCAAACTCTAAGAACAGCTCATATTTCCCCAGGGCATCCAGCACAGAAGATCTATAGCTCAGACTGAGTAAATAATGGATGGGACAGAGATAAACATGAAGTCTCTGTGGGTAAACAACTTCGATTACAAGTCCTTCAAAGACCTTCAATGGAAAGGCAGTTGCTGTGGGCATAAGTGGAACCTGAGGCCTTCTACATCAAGCTCTTGATGTAAACCAGCCAATCATTAAACCTCTAGCAACCACTCTTGCCTGTTTAGTTTTGATGGTCTCGTACACTTCAAAACCCCGGAGACAATCCGAGAAATTTGAATAAGAAAACTGATTATTTGTCACAAGCTGGCACTAATTGGGAATTTGATTTTCTCCAATAAACATACAAAATCCAATTACCTAAAGTTATGGAAATGCATGTATTCTAATCTTAATATACTGCCAATCACAATGATACTTCACTTTACTCTTAAAACTTTAAACCTCTTTTGCAGAGTTTAGTTCCAATGGGGCTCTTACAGGAATGGCCCTCATACAACTATTCCCATTGTAGCCAACCAGTAGAAGTTGGAAGTGGAACAATGACTTGGATCAATAACCATCCAATCTACTGCTCCTTTAGTATCTTTCGCTGCTGAATTCCTGAATGTACCTACAGTCAGTCCTAGTTGAGAAGGAGCCAAGAAGTAATGAGGAGTAAAATACTGCAAGTTTGGCTTCACCAGTTGACATTTGAACGAGAGTTCCTTGCTAATCCACTGGTATACCTCCTAGAGAATATGGTAGTTAATGCACATTTGTAGAATTCAGTCGTTGTCACTCATATAGGTGTCTTCATTGTTGTAGGACCTTAGGAACAACTCTAGCATTTATACCTGTCACACATCATCACGTGATGCAATTTCCAAATTGCTTTGGTAGTCACTTCAATGAAGGTGTGAATCGCAAACACTGTGGAAGTGTGAATCGGAGCAAACAGCTGGGATAGAGATGTTAGAATGGCAAGTAGTCGATGAGTGGTTCTGCGGGGAATCCAATAGTTTGAGTTGAAATCCATGATTAAGTTTGGAGCAAGCCATGAAAAGTAACCTTAAAAAGGGATAACTTTGACAGGTCACATATAGGGCTTAAAATGTTTGGACTTTGAACTTTTAAAAAGACATAAAAATATAAAAAATAAAAATGACAAAACCATGCAGTTCCCACGTTTTGAGGGTTTTTGATCTGGTTTTCTGTTCTGTTCTAGCCTGAGTTTCATTGGTAGTCCTTTAGCATTTTAATTAGTTTAGTTCATCTTCCATCTTCACCATGGTCACTAATTGGTTAAGTTCCTCCATTCAGATGTGTTGTGTTAATGATCTAGTTAGTTTCTCCCTTTGTCTGCTGTGAATATAAGCCCTCAGTTTAAATTAGCCATTTGTTCTGGTATTAGTTGTTTTGTAGTGCTTTCTCCTACAAATTCCTAGTCTCAGCCTCAGACGTCATACCCATGGACCGTTGGCTGAATGTCTGATGCATATGGCACATTTATCTGGAACCACTTCAGGAGTTTCAAAGTCATCATCTGATTGGTTGAATTCTACAGGATGTCTGCAAGATGTCTGTGTTGCGCACACCAGTCTGTTATTGCAGGGACATTTTACATTTTCACGCCCCTAAACATGATGTGTAACAAAACAAACTGTGATCGGTTGCATTACATATCAGTCAAACATCCTCTTGGGCGGTCCTTAACCAAAAGAAAGCTGACCTTCTGCTGGCTTCTTCTTCAGACGCCTTAAAGCATAACCGACTGTGTTTACATGAATACTCATTAAGATTTTGACATGCTTCAAGACGAAACGAATTCCTGTATTTTAGTTGATGAATTAAAATAAACTTTCTTTGGGTGTGATTCCTGCTTCCTGCAAGTGTCTGAACTACACAGCGTGACAGTAGTGTCCTGTACGATCAAGTATAATAACGTTGCATTGGTCTCCTTTTCCTTCATGCTGCAAGAAAAAAGAGGCTGTCGCTGCCCCTGCTCACTAAAAGTTTAAGGAAGCTACATTGACATTTCAAACTCTTGATAGTTCCCTGGCACTCCAGGCACAAGACTTTGTGCAAGCCAACACTCTTCCACTCTACCAAGAGAACACTACTTTGGTCTTAGCCTGCTAACTTTGACAACTGCTTTTGGTGGGTAAGTCTTGTGGGTAAGTCTCCTAATACTCTCTTCCCAGCTACTTGCCCAGCAGTGCATGGATGATTTATTAACAGTTACTGAAACACTCCTGTGCACTGGTCTTGTTTTGAACCAAAAATTATCTGGGTCATACTCCCACTATCTGATGACAAGTTCACAGAAATACAGGAGGAATCTCCTCCAACAGCATACACTGGAAAAACTAAACCCACTGTAGAGTTTTTGTTGTTGTTTAAACTGCAGAGATGTTTAACAAAGTACATAACACCTTTCTTTCTTTCTTTCTTTCTTTCTTTCTTTCTTTCTTTCTTTCTTTCTTTCTTTCTTTCTTTCTTTCTTTCTTTCTTTCTTTCTTTCTTTCTTTCTTTCTTTCTTTCTTTCTTTCTTTCTTTCTTTCTTGAAAGTTTTTTGAAAGCTCGATCTACAATCTGAATTTAGCTCTAAGCTTCACATTAACTAATCTTATATTCTCAAAACTTAATTTGGCAGCCCAGTATCCATTAGGTTTTCAAGGCCAAAGCCACACACTACATCTCTACTGTACTGTTATGTCCTTAAAAATGCAACAACTGCACACAAAAAAACTCTTTATTTAAAAATCACTGGACTACATGAAAATAAAAGACAAGACATTTCTGTGTTTCTCCAAACACCATCTTCAGTTGTAAAAATGTGGGGAATACCATCAGCTCTGGCAAGCATACTTTTTTTGGACAACTTGGTAGGCATGTGACTTTATGTATGCGGATCACGTGACTTATGTACTTACTTGCCAGTTACTACTTGCGTTTTTACCACTGAAGATGGTGTTTGGATGAACACTGAAACGTCTTGTTGTTTCTTTTTATGTAGTCCAGTGGTTTTTAAATTAAAGAGTTTGTTTGAACATTTTATAACCTGGAGGTTTTAGAAAGTCATGAATCTACATAGCAACCTATAATCTTTATTGCCATCACACAACCGGGCTGCAGGAGTCTACTTCAATGACTCATATGACAACATATGGCACCGTGTTAAATTACAAGGACAGCCCCCTGGAATGACCTGGGGTTAAGTACCTTACTCAAGAGCACAATGGTTATAGAATCTTCATTGTATTTATTTAGCACAGGATGTAACCTGTTTATGGTGGAATTTGTTTTTGCAACTTTCACAATGTTGCCGTAGAGCAGTCCCATAAATGTGTTACAGGGACATCTTGCTCAAGGGCACAATGATGACTGTTCAAGGGTCATGCATTGTGGGGATCGAACCAGTAATGTTTCAGTTACCAGCCCTAAACCTTAACCACTATACCATAACACCATTTATTAAATAGTGTCATTTGAATCTGCTAGTTAAGGCCTCCTGTATAAATTGTACAGATGATCAGACTTTTAATTTCATAGATTTGATTTCATGAACATGCAAACTAAAAAGTATGTTTATAAACCTCTGCTCATGTAGTCATGAACAGTTAAAAACAAGTCAAAATGGTTTACTTCTGTAGAGGTAAACTCTGAAGGAGGTAATGTTACTTGACAATGTAGATATTTGAGTTTGAGTAAATTTACTACGTTAATTTAGTTAAAAAGAAAACACAGTAAAAACAATGCAATAAAAAACAATTCATGTAATGAATCTTTAAATTTACCTTTACATACATTCTGTAGTGAAATTGTGTTACCATGAAATCTTGAACTTGAACAGAACAACATGTAAAATGTGCTAATGATTCACTTATCTGCATTTGTTTCATGTTAGCCAAAATATGTGATTATGACGTGAAGTGAATAACACTGATTTTCTCTTCATCATGGCACCTGTTAGTGGGTGGGATATATTAGGCAAGTGAACATTTTGTCCTCAAAGTGTTAGAAGCAGGAAAAATGGGCAATCGTGGGGATTTTAGCGAGTTTGACAAGGGCCAAATTGTGATGGCTAGACGATTGCGTCAGAGCATCTCAAAAACTGCCGCTCTTGTGGGGTGTTCCTGGTCTGCAGTGGTCAGTATCTATCAAAAGTGGCCCAAGGAAGGAACAGTGGTAATCCAGCGTCAGGGTCATGGGCGGCGAAGGCTCATTGATACACGTGGGGAGCGAAGGCTGGCCCATGTGGTCCTATCAAACAAAAGCACTAACAGTGAGCATCAGAACTGGACCACGGAGCAATGGAAGAAGGTGGCCTGGTCTGATGAATCATGTTTTCTTTAACATCACGTGGATGGCCGGGTGCGTGTGAGTTGCTTACCTGGGGAACACATGGCACCAGGATGCCCTATGGGAAGAAGGCAAGCTGGCGGAGGCAGTGTGATGCTTTGGGCAATGCTCTGCTAAAAAACCTTGGTCTATGTGATCTACTAAATCAGTAGGCCCGTATCACATATATCTTTATAGATTTTAAAACCCTAAAGTTTTGAACTCAGAACAATGAATCCTGAAGAATAACCATGAACTCACTCACTGACAGCATTGGAAAATGGACCATTTTGCATATAAGGTCTGTTTACATCCAATCTCAACACTCTTGTATGATGCCATAACTACCATAATGCTGAAATGTATTTAAAAAAATATCACAGAATTATTTAATTTATAACCTACATTGCTTTTCAACTCAATTCGCCAAACTGTTCTTGCACAATCAGCACCACTATACAACACATTGTCATCTACTCTCAGCATAGATTCAAAAATCCCTACTTCTCAGGGCTGGCATTTATTTACAAAGGAAGACTTTTTGTGTGCGTTTGCATATCCTCCACAAACAAACACTTCATCTGTCTCTAAGCTTCAAAGTTCCCTGTGGAGAGCAGCGGCAGCAAGGTGCAGTTCAAAGAACTGCAGAAGAGAATGCAGAGGGCTGGCTGACAGGCAAACAATTACACACACTCAATCAAACCCTGGGACTAACACAAATAAATACACATAGACACATATCCACAAACACCTACTGCATGTGTTAAACGCTTAAAACAACAACAACAATAAAAGGCTTCATTCAACTCACAGCTGAATGTGACCCAAATCTGAATTTTGTCCCCCCTAAATGTTCTATACATAAAACAGGCTGAAAATTTGTCAAATATCAGACATTGATCTGACCATGTGAAACTCATAAACATTACAAACACCTAAAATGTTAGTGCTAAATAAATAAATAAGAATAATGATAACAAAACAAAAATAATGTCACTGTGAAATTACACAACTATAGATTGGTGCAGGTATGACATCACTTTGTAGGCCAAACGCGGAAGCGAGTTAACATTTTAGCACTTTGGGTTCCATCGTTCCGAAGTCAATGGGTTTTTGGTTAAATGGCTGAAATAAGGATTGTGGTGAACACAACTCAAGACACTTTCATGTTTTATTCTACAACATAAAATACATCAGTATTACCCCATTACCTCATGATTTTTTGAAGCTGTTACGTGTCTTGAAAAAGGCGATTGCTAACAAATAAGACTACAGAGGGTGTCTGGGAGATTAAACGTCATCACGCCGAAAATTGTACTCTTATATACTAGCCTAACTCAAACGTTCTGGGGAAATGTTTTTAGATGAAATCTGAAAGAGTTGTAGGAAGCTTAGTGATGGTGACGTTGAAGTCGAGCGACTGTGGTGTAGTCCGTTTATAGCCTACCTTTTGCTTTTTACTTTTGGCGACTGCATTTAGGTGTCAAAATTAATAAAATGTGTGATAATTATGATGGACAAAACAGGCTAGTATCATAAACTTTGGTTGATCGCAGAGCTTGTTTTTAGCGATAATCCAAAAGCCTATGGGAAAATCCTATTGGGTTTTTGTTGAGGGAATCTGCCAGTTGGCCTACAAAATAACGTCAGGCCCAGAATAGCTCTGCATTCTATGGACTCATTGTGGGGATGCCAGGAAAACACTGATGCGAATTCCAGACAGTTTTGGGATATTTTGGGGCATTAAAAAAACACTGGATGGAAACGCCAAGATGCGCATAAAATCTAAAAATATATAATAATATCAACGCTATCTCATGACCAATTTGTACGCATTTTACCAGGTGGCTAATTCGTATGAATTTGTATGATTTGTCTAAACCCCAGTGACAGGTAGGTTTAGGGGTGGGGTTAGGGGGAGATCATTCGTACGAATTCATACCAATTTGGCAAATCGTCAAATACGTACGATTTAGCAAAAATCATACAAATTTTAAAGCATTAGCCACCTCGTAAAATATGTACGAATTGCAGTGAGATCGGGTTGAATAATATATATAAAATACTAAAAATATATTTTAAAAATTATATATACACTCACCTAAAGGATTATTAGGAACACCATACTAATACTGTGTTTGACCCCTTTTCGCCTTCAGAACTGCCTTAATTCCACGTGGCATTGATTCAACAAGGTGCTGAAAGCATTCTTTAGAAATGTTGGCCCATATTAATAGGATAGCACCTTGCAGTTGATGGAGATTTGTGGGATGCACATCCAGGGCACGAAGCTCCCGTTCCACCACATCCCAAAGATGCTCTATTGGGTTGAGATCTGGTGACTGTGGGGGCCATTTTAGTACAGTGAACTCATTATCATGTTCAAGAAACCAATTTGAAATGATTCGAGCTTTGTGGCATGGTGCATTATCCTGCTGGAAGTAGCCATCAGAGGATGGGTACATGGTGGTCATAAAGGGATGGACATGGTCAGAAACAATGCTCAGGTAGGCCGTGGCATATAAACGATGCCCAATTGGTACTAAGGGGCCTAAAGTGTGCCAAGAAAACATCCCCCACACCATTACACCACCACCACCAGCCTGCACAGTGGTACCAAGGTATGATGGATCCATGTTCTCATTCTGTTTAAGCCAAATTCTGACTCTACCATCTGAATGTCTCAACAGAAATCAAGACTCATCAGACCAAGCAACATTTTTCCAGTCTTCAACTGTCCAACTTTGGTGAGCTTGTGCAAATTGTAGCCTCTTTTTCCTATTTGTAGTGGAGGTTGGTGGTACCAGGTGGGGTCTTCTGCTGTTGTAGCACATCCGCCTCAAGGTTGTGCGTGTTGTGGCTTCACAAATGCTTTGCTGTATACCTCGGTTGTAACGAGTGGTTATTTCAGTCAAAGTTGCTCTTCTATCAGCTTGAATCAGTCAGCCCATTCTCCTCTGACCTCTAGCATCAACAAGGCATTTTCGCCCACAGGACTGCCGCATACTGGATGTTTTTCCCTTTTCACACCATTCTTTGTAAACCCTAGAAATGGTTGTGCGTGAAAATCCCAGTAACTGAGCAGATTGTGAAATACTCAGACCGGCCCGTCTGGCACCAACAACCATGCCACGCTCAAAATTGCTTAAATCACCGTTCTTTCCCATTCTGACATTCAGTTTGGAGTTCAGGAGAATGTCTTGACCAGGACCACACCCCTACATGCATTGAAGCAACTGCCATGTGATTGGTTGATTAGATAATTGCATTAATGAGAAATTGAACAGGTGTTCCTAACAATCCTTTAGGTGAGTGTATATCTTATACAGTATATCTGATAAGACGACATGCACATAAACTATGATGGAAACATATTTACAGAAAAAAGCCAGCGATGCACAACAAAAAAACTCATGTGACTTTGCCTCGTGATGTGATTGGATAAATGGACTAACCACCATTCATTGCACAACATCTCAAGTGATTGGGTTCCCAAACATCGGGCATCCGAACGCAAGATGACACAACAGTTCGTTGTGCGCTGAAACGCTGCTTTATTCGTGAATATTTTATGCGATATGTTTGTGCATAATTAAAATGTGCAATTTTGGATGAAAACATAGCTACTAAAGCTACATTGTAAAATCTTATGTATATGTTCACCCCCCATTTATAATGAAAGTGAGACAAATGAGAAATGAAATGTCAGCATGTACAGAATCGAAAATAAAAACAATAAGCCAATAACTGCAACTATAATACAGTTTCACTTTATATCTCACAATTGCAAATGTGTATAACAATTGAAACTTATTTATCGCAATTGTGGCTTTATATCTCAGTGTTACTTCTTATTTCCCAGTTTTTTGTTTGTTTTTTACTCAGGCACACTGTAAAAAATAAATACGTAAAATAACGGAAAAAGTACTGACAGCTCATTACCTGGATATATTCCAATAATTGTACGGACATTTCCGTTAACCCTAACATAGAACACAATCAAGTTCAAAATTCCAAATACAGGTAAAACACCTGTAAAAAAATGAATACGGAAAATTCTGTTAAGTTAATACATAAGTACATTGTGCCCTATTTTTTTTATTACTAATTTTAGTGCAGAAATGGGCTTCCATTAAAAGACTGTATGTCAATGTAGCCAACGAGTGACAGTGACAGAGAAAAGCCAAGAAATTTACAGAAAGACACATACTGTTGAAATGAAAATGTAGTCAACATGTAATGACAAACAAATGCATGTATCCGGATAATGCTGTTGTTAAAGTGAAAATGTCCAAGTTTCATCTCGCCACATCTTTCAGTCTACCATGTGAAAGTAGGATTACAGATGGTGCTAATCTGATTCGGACCACCCTTTTACAGTAATGAACTATGCTTTTCCGGGATTACAACCATTGTTTCATACCAACACCTGATGTTTCATCATCTAAACCACCTAATACCATGATTTAGCCCACAGTCTGTCCTTGTTTACAACTGTTAACATTTGCGTCTTGACCAGGCCATACATAAACAACAGTAATAAAGTTTGTCAGTCTGTGGCCAGATGGAAATAGGTGAGCCAGGAGCAGCGGTCATGGCATGTGGTTCATGGGCAGAGAGTTAGTGAGCATTACAATCATTCCGAGTCCAAAATATTTTTTTACATTTGAACAAATGACGACACATTGGAAAAAATCCCACGTCATATAGCAAGCCTTGGTGTACACAGACAAGTCTTTCTTTCTCTGGCTGAAATTCTCAACCCTACATAACCTCACCCGCCCTCCACCTCCTTACACCCACATGCTGCGCAGCAAGAGAGAAAGAAGCCAAAAACATGTAAATGAAAGCTAAAGGAGATATCAGCCCCCGGACTAACGTCAGTGCTGACATTCTGTGTAGCTTTTCCAAAGTTAAGGGAACGTGCCGCATAGATATCTTTATCCCGCTGCGGCTCTCTGGGTCGCCACATTCCAACCCTGCCACCCGGCCAGCGCTGGAGTTCACGTCAAGAGCCTGCATCTGCCATCACTGGGGTCAGGAAAGGTTTTACACTCATACGCACACAATGATGAGGAAATAGTGAGACAAAGCCAAAAAAAATTGTGAAGGTCATTGGAGATACAAAGAGTGAGAGAGAGAGAGAAACTAATCATTGTCAGTAAAGGGTCCATTTTTAACAAGTTAAACTATTTATATAACACATTTAAAACAATCCTGACAATGTGCTTTATAGAAGAAATATACTGTATACTGCATGTACACAAATGTTCACATACTTAAACATGGAAGAAAATATAAGAAAATAAAATATTTGCAATGAATCTAAAAAATGCATAGCTTGATTCTTGTATTTTTTTTATCTCACAATTGTGACTTCTTTTGTGACAATTGTTTTATTTTTTTTTGTTCAACTGCAACTTTATCACAATTGTGAATTTTGACTACCTTGTAATTGTTTATTTCATCTTCACATTCCTCATAATTGAACCATTCTATCTCACTATTTCTTATGATTGCCCCTTTCGGTTAGCCTGACAAGCCAGACCCACATCAAGATGTTGGGTCTGGAAACTCACCATTGACAGGGCTCAATCCGAGGGGCGGGATAAACGGTTGTCCTTCAAATTCCCTCTGCACGCCATTGGATAGTGCCATGAGCGCCACAACCAACCAGAGCGAAGAAGAAGGTGAAGCCGAGCTAACGTTAGTTGATAGACTTTCGCCGTTTCTGGTAGGCAAAACTTCGAACATATCTTCTTTTCTTAAGAATGACTTCAGTGTGGTTCTTTGTTCTTTTCTCAAAGAAAAGCTTAACTCCAAGTCTTCCAGAGTCGCGGCCAAAGCCTATTCAAAAGACCGCTGTTCGTCAGCTTTGTTTACGAGTAGCACGCAGAACCTCCGCAACTCTGCCGTGACGTGCCGTCATTATGTTAAGCCCGCCCACCAACTCTACACATGCTGTGATTGGCCTGACCAGAGTTTGGTTTTTCCAGCTCTCAGATCTACTGAGAGTTGCTAGACTACACTCGTGGCAAAATACATTTTCTGCCGCTAGGGTGCGTCTAGATTTCTAGGCTACCTTTCGGTAACACTTTACATTAAGGTTCCTTTTGTAATGGGTTTATAAAGGTGTTTGTTAATGACTAATAACTCATTTACAAATGCTTTATATATAGTTGATAAGCAGTTATAACGGCATAAATAAAAAGAGCGACTTTAACATAATGCCTGCCAAATAGTGAGCCATTTTTAACTCACATGCTATGAATGCTTAATAAATGTATTTATTCACACTTATTTAACTCTATACCAGATTCCTGATCACGTTGCAGCAAAAATAGCTATCATAGTGAGACTGAAGGGTGTTGTGTTTGTGGTTTTCTCATTAATGTCTCATGACTGCGACTTTTCTTAAAATGTTCCTTACCAGAGGTTTCTGTCTTACCCATCCTTTCCTGTAGCTCAAACAGTAGAGCATGGCGCTAGCAACGCCAAGGTCATGGGTTCGATTCCCAGGGAAAGCAAGAATTGACAAAATGTAAAATGTGTACCTTGAATGCAATGTAAGTCGCTTTGAATAAAAGCGTCTGCCAAATGCGTAAATGTAAATGTAAATGTAAATGTATTCCACAAAAAGCTCATGATGCCTATCCACAGCAGTATATAAAAACTGATTTCTTGTTTATCAAGATGAAATTATCAAATGGTATTTTGAATAAATAAATAAATAAATTCAAGAGCACAACGATAACTTGATGAGATATTAATAATGAATATTTTAATTCCAATATTAGTTCATTGTAAACCTTAATGTAGGGTGGACACTTGCGAACCATTTATTATTGAGTTACAAATATTTATAACCTGTGAAAGTGAACCTTAATGTAAAGTGGAAACCTTCTCTTCAGGAATCAGGTATTGAGTTAAATAAGTGTGAATAAATACATTTATTAAGTATTTATATCATGTGAGTTAAAAATGGCTCACTATTTGGCAGGCATTGCGTTAAAGTCACTCTTTTTATTTGTGCAGTTATAACTACTTATTAACCATTTATAATGCATTTGTAAATTAGTTATTAGTCATTAACAAACACCTTTATAAACCCTTTACAAAGGGAACCTTAAAAGGATAGTTCACCCAAAAATTTAAATTAGCCCATAATCTACTCACCCTCAAGTCATCCTAGGTGTATATGACATTCTTCTTTCAGACAAATAAAAACGTCCAGGCTAATCCAAGCATTAGAATTGGATTCATAGTTGCTCTGTTTTTGAAGTCCATAAAAAGTGCATCTGCACATCAAATAACGTGCTCCACGTGGCTCCGGGGTGTTAATAAAGGCCTTCTGAAGCGAATTGATGCTTTTGTGTAAGAAAATCCATATTTTAAACTTTATCAAGTAAACTTTCGGCCGACAGCCTTCCCTGTTCAATTTATGGAAAAATTGTTGAAAGTTCCCCTGCCGATCGAAAGACTACCGCAGCCAAGTAGGCTCGTCATGACGTTACGTACGCATCTTGAGTTTCACTTTCAACATTCAACACTTTTCCACGGAAGGCGGCCTGCCGAAAATTTTCTTGATAAAGTTTTAAATATGAATATTTTTCTTACACAAAAGCGTCGATTCGCTTCAGAAGGCCTTTATTAACACCCCGGAGCCGTGTGGAGCACGTTATTTTACAGACAGATGCACTTTTTATGGACTTCAAAAACAGAGCAACTATGAATCCAATTCTAATGCTGGGATTAGCCTGGACTTTTGTAATATAACTCCGATTTTATTCGTCTGAAAGAAGAATGTCATATACACCTAGGATGACTTGAGGGTGAGTAAATTATGGACTAATTTTCATTTTTGGGTGAACTATCTCTTTAATGTAAAGTGTTACCCAACTTTATTATAATTGTGCTGTCCTTTCACAATTGTGACTCAATTTCACAGGATTGTGACCATTTCTTCTAAATTGTAGTCATAATTGTGAGATACTGTTAAAAGTCATCTTGTAGTCATCTAAGTTTCTCACAGGTGCAACTTAATTTCTGTCAGGACCACTATCGTCAAAGATGATTGATTGACTATTAGCATACAGTTTGGATTGCCGGTATGGTTCTGTTCTGGGCAAGAACTCCCTGCGTATCCATGCAGCCTAGCATGGATAAGAGCAGGGAGAGCAGCAATTTAGGAATTTAGTCTGATTCAAGGGGAATTAGAATACCAAATCCTGACTGACAAGAGGAGGAGCTGGGGATGGAGGAGGGTAAATGAGCTCTGAAGAAATGCAATAGCTGCTGATAGTACACTCTAAAAACTGCTGGGTTAAAATCAACCCAAATTGAGTTGTTTTGGCAACCCAGCGCTGGGTCAAAAAGGGACGTACCCAGCGCTGGGTTGTTTAAACCCAGCATGTTGGGTTAAATGATTGACCCATGCTGGGTTGTTTTTTTAACCTAAATTTGGGTGCAAAATTACTACATTGCTGGATTAAAAGGATTAAAACATTGTAATTAAAGCCAGAAATCTTGGAAATTATAAAATCACTTTTACACAGAAAGCATGACTATGAAAGGTTAAATTTATTAAAAACGAGAACAAGGGCAAACATGGTCAAAAGGAACAAAGTGCATGTGAGAAGAACATTAGAAAATAATTGCAAATCAACACAGTTTAAAGTTAAATTAAATTGTTTTTAACAGTTCAATGAACATTGATGAATATAACTTGCATTTAAGACCAAATTAGACTTTTTAACATGACTAAAGTTTTTTACAAAATAACATTCATGAACACAAACCACAACATTAGCTCTGACATTATAACATTTGCATAAGTTATTGAATTTTCTATCTAAGACAAAAGTATACATGTGAAAGAATGTGAGCGAGTGTATGAATGAGAGCGTGAATTCCTCAACAAATGTTCAATGCTTGTTCAGTGTTGTTTAGTGATTACAGAAAATACTAACAGTTTGTCAAGTTCGTGAACACATACGGAACATGCATCACCGCCAATTTTCATGGCCTGATGTTCAGTCATGAAGATCCATCAGCACAGCAAAGGCATGCAACATCATTTAACTTATCCAGGACAATCTCCTCCTTTAAAAGCACTGAAATGATCTCCATTGGGGAAAGTCATTCTCCTTTTTGACCAGCATTCATCCCTGTCACCACCTGTTCATCAGTGGGTTAAAAAGAGGAAAAAGAACATTACTAAGGAACACAAAACAAATGTCTAAAACTGAATAATTTTCAGGTGCATCCACATCAGATTTATTTGCAACACGCAACTGGCTGTTGTCATGTTTATTTATACTGTGTGATAGGCTGTTAGATTGTAAAAATGTCCAGAGCTTATCGTTAGACATATTTTACCATTATCTCTATTATATTGTTTATTGCCCAGCCCTACCTAAAAACTATGTTTTTGCGAAGGATGTTTCAATTTAGGGTGCAGTGGCTCCCTACACAGGAGCAACAGGCCAGAAAATTATTTAAATAAAAATACAAATATCTTTTGTAAAACTACTACTTTGTTGAAGTATTAAAACAGACATGAAATACACATACCTTGTTATGGCCTAAATTAATACACGACTGATTAACTTTTTCGAACATTATTCTTTAACATTGTCTTTCTAACATTTTTTATACTGTTCATCTATGAAATGCACTTTCTGTAAAGCTGCTTTGAAACAATGTGTATTGTGAAAAGCGCTATACAAATAAATTTGAATTGAATTGAATTGAATACCTCACAAATGTTGATGAACTTGGAGGGCTGGTCTTTAAAGGGTTAGTTCACCAAAAAAAGAAAATTGTCATAATTTACTCACCTTCATGTCATTCCAAAACCATAAGACTTTTGTTAATCTTTGGAACACAAATTAAGATATTTTTAAAGTTCTCATTTTTTGTCCATCCATTGCAAGTCTAAGCAGATCATTTTATATGACATTTAGGATATCATTCATATATAAATATTGGTATGGATTACTTCTGCAATCACTTTTCAATCACTATTTTTGAATCTTATATTATGCTTATAGCTTATGTGATGTTGATTATCTAGACTCTAGAATGTATCAACAAAAAAATTATGAGAATATTAAAAATATCTTAATTTGTGTTCCGAACATGGACAAGTCTTTGCGTTTGGAAAGACATGAGGGTGAGTAAATGACAATTTTTATTTGTGTGAACTACCCCTTTAAGAAAGGAAGACCAAGGAGGATGACCCCTTCTCCAAAGTTGGTTTGAGTTCTGCAATGAATAACACGGACATTAATGATTTAAATAAAATGTGAACAAGAAGGCATACAGTTGTTGCATAAAAAAAATTAAGTAAACAGGGAGGAGACAACAGAAACATTTATTTTCTAAAAATAAACTCACAAACTCAAAAGAATGAAGCACTCATAGGTCTCTGGCTTGGTACATCCACAAAAAAAGCAAACATGGTTTCAAAAACAATTGATAACGACGTGGAATTTTAAACTTTACTTACCATAAACCATCTTTCCCTCTCTTCTGAAGAAGCGAGAAGATCGCGGGCGCGCGCGGGCGATAACCCTCTATTAACAGACTTCAAAAAATGTATAATACATAAGAAACCCACTATATTAAAAGTGTCTCTTCAGTTCAATAAAAGAGGCTGTTGAGACTTGAGGCGAATGAGGCAAAACCCGCGAATATTTCCATTTAAAGCTCTTTTCTGACTTTTTTCGCATTCAAATAAATCTCAAAATACTCTTATACAAAAACAATTGATAATGACTTAAATTTTTTGTCTTTACTTACCATAAAACGTCTTTCACTCGTTTCCATCCGAAGACACTGAGAAAATGGCGGCTTCTCGCACTGGTGTAGTCCGTGTTGTTACGTGACGTGCATGCTCTCTTTAACGTCCCCGTTCCCAACCGCGCTGGGCACCGCTGCGTTGCAGGTTAAGAACAACTTTCAACTCAAATTGGGTTAAATCAACCCAGCATTCTTACCCAGCAGTCTCAACCCAGCGTTTGGGTTGAAAAGCAAACCCAGCATTTTTTAGAGTGTACTGAAGGAGCTTGTATGCTGTGATAGACGTCGTATTCCTATAGGTAGACAGTCTGATAGTCAGCTGATGCAAGTTTGACTAACGTTACCTCCCAGAACTGACGCTATACGCTTGATGTTCCTCATAATTGTGCCATTTTATCTCACAGTCAGTACCGTCGCAAGGGCTGTGCCAAGTGTGCGACCGCACAGGGCCTCGCGCCTCTAGAGGGCCTCGCGCCTGGCCTGCATTTTATGAAGTTTGTCTATTTTTTATTACAGTTTTACCACCCAACATCGATAATAAATACAATTCCTACTGTCTCTCAATAATGCATAATCAAGGCCACGTGAAAAAAAAAAATCAGCAAATTATTATTGTTATTTTTCAAATTTCGATATGACGTTCTGCGTGGTCGCGCCACTATGAGCCGCTCACTCGAGGAAAAAATGTCAGGTGCTGCACGAGAGCGCGACCGATTTCGTAAACACGAGTCGGGTGGTGAGAAAAGGAAAATAATTAAAAAGAAAGAAGAATTTCAGAAGTCACTGAGAGGATCGCTGGATAAATTTGTCAATGCCAATATCGCGACTACAAGCAGCACAACCAACACAATCACGGAGAATAATCAGGCTGCCGGGTTGCAACAACAAGATGAAGTTCAAGGTGAGGCATAAACAAGTGGTCGTGGACTAAAACTATATATATATAATCCGGCTTATGTGGTGAGCGATATGACGGTAGACACGACGTAGGTACCAATTTTGGACTAACGTTAATATGTAACATGTGACGTGTCGGGCTGTGCTGCGCGGTCACGAAAGCTTGTCGTTTTCATGCGTTTTTTAGCATTGTAGTTTAAACACAGGTGATGTTATTAAAGCGTTAAAGCACAGTAAGCAGAGACAGGCAACTCTGCTCGCTGTCAGAGAGACTGTTTCTGAGAGCTGAGAGACGAGCTCCCGTTTTAGTGTTGAATGAGTAAATCTGTTTGTTAGAATGACTAAAAAGTTTTAGTCTAGTCCGCTTCACCGTTCTAACAGCGCTCGTCAGTGACAGAATGAGTGAGGTGGCCAATCAAATCAAAGAAGGCGGGTCTTGCTGTCAGTCATAACCACAATGCAACGAGAGTTCGTGGAGAGATGCTTGTACTGTACAGCTGAGCTGACAACTGTTTTACGATAGAAATGTTCAGCGACCAACAGTAATAGACTATCTAGTGATGCAAACTACTCAACTTTCTATGAAATTTAGCCGTCTTGAAATGAAATTATGCGTTATAAGTAATGTAAATCATAAATGAATGTGACAAGAAACGTTTGCGTTTTCACTATTAAAGGAATAAGAGTGAATGTTTGCACGTTTCTTCATACCGTTCTTATTTAGGCTAGTTATTCCCTTTGATCGCTTTTAATCCTTTAATTGCTTTATTATTATTGTTGGTGTTGTTGTTCTTAGGTTATCATTGTGCAGTAGATCTTACAATTGTTATGAGCGTGTGAGTGACCGTGCATGCTGCATGTCAGTGAGCACAATAGCCTATCACACACGTCAAGATTGTATAGAGTTTTACTCAGTCCATTTTAAATTCTAATTGCAGCATCTGAAATAGGTCAAACCACTTTTGATCAGATATGCGAAAGTTCGGTTCGTTACTATAGCAATACCCGGCCGCATACACGCGCGCAAATCAATTGTATAGAGGGCCTCGCATGTCAACTTCGCACAGGGCCTCGCTACCCCCTTGCGACGGCCCTGCTCACAGTTGTGAGTACTTCTCATGATTGTGAATTTCTCACAACTGTGAGTTGTAACTAAACTTTCCTCATAATTGTGACTACTTCTCATGATAGAGACTTTCACTAATTGTGAAATAAGTAACATCTTGTAATTGTGACTCTCACAATTGCTAGTTTTTCAGTTGAAACTTAACTTTTCATCATAATTGTGCTGTTTTATCTCACAATTGTGACCTTACTTACCTTGCTTATAACTGCCATTTTCTCACAATTGTGATCTTATGTCTTATGATTGCGAATACTCCTAATTCTCACAGTTGTAACTTTCTCCTATTTGAGCCTTTCTCTTTCACAAGAAATATAGTTAATTTGTTCCCCCCTCTGAATTAGAAACAGGCTTCCATGCCTAGCTTAATTTGCAGAGACAACTGATTTCCCTGAAAAGGGTAAACCCGTTGACACTATTAAAGGCACAGTATGTAAGTTTTGCCGCTAAAATGCTGGGTTATTTTTTTTTATCCAAATGCTGGGTTCAGCCTGCTGGGTCATTTTATTGGGTTATTTTTTATATTTTTAGCCCAGTGCTGGGTAGATTTTCTGTAACTCAGCTGCTGGGACATCACACCTACCCAGCGCTAGGACAATGTAACCCAATGTTGGGTAGTTTGTGCCAAACCGGTTAAAACTGGAAACATTTGTCAATGGTCATCCTATCAAATTATTACCTGTACAAAGAGGAAAATGACTGTAGTCTCACATTTGACCTTTTTTGTTTACAAAACTTGTTTGTGCTGGGAACGCAAGCTGAACTTTTTCTGAGTCAAGATGGCGCCGAGGATGGCCGCTACGTCGCGAGCTCTGCTGAAACATTGTAGTTTTTTTGTTTGTTCTGTTTATAGTTTTTGTGTTTTTTGTCTTGGATGTTGTCTGCCTTACTACGTACGACAGACAGACACTTTTGGACATTGGTTCGGCAATCGCACACCGAAAACCGGACTTTAAATTCTTCAGTGACGAACCGCCGTTTACAAACACAGCAGCGGATCCTTTTGTCTGGGCGGCCCGACCGCGCAAACGCAGCCGGAGAAGGGGAAGCAGAGCCGGCGTACTCATCAGAGTAAGATGCCGCGCAAACCGACCCCCGCTTCCCAGTATTTTACTGCCAAATGTTCAGTCTCTGGACAATAAACTCTGTGAGCTGAGAGCGCGGATCTCTTTCCAACGAGAGACTGCTGCATTATCTGCCTTACAGAAACTTGGATGTCTGCTGAGATTCCAGATTCGGCCATCGAAACCACGGGGTTCTCCGTGCACCGAATGGACAGAGAAAAAGATCTCTCAGGGAAAAGCAAAGGCGGGGGTGTGTGTTTTATGATCAACAGATCCTGGTGTGATCAGAGGAACGTACATTCTATCAAGTCTTTCTGTTCTCCTGATCTGGAATTTCTCATGCTTCTGTGCCGACCATTCTGGCTACCGAGGGAATTCACAGCAGTCGTCATCACAGCTGTGTATATTCCCCCACAAGCCGACACAGACCGGGCACTAAAGGAACTGTATAGGACAGTGAGTGAGCAGGAAACCGCGCATCCTGAGGCTGCGTTTATTGTGACCGGGGACTTTAACAAAGCCAACTTCAAACGCATTGCACCTAAATACCACCAACATGTTAGCTTCAACACGCGAGGGAACCGTGTTTTGGATCACTGCTACTCCCCCTTCAAAGATTGTTACAAGTCCCTCCCGCGCCCACCATTTGGCAAATCGGATCACGCTTCCATCCTCCTTTTGCCCGCATATAGGCAAAGACTCAAACAGGAAGCACCCGCCCTCAGAACCATCCAGTGCTGGTCGGACCAATCAGACTCTATGCTCCAAGACTGTTTTGATCACGCGGACTGGGAGATGTTCCGGTCGGCCTCTGATGACGACATCGAGGTTTACGCTGATAGCGTAACGTGTTTCATCAGGAAGTGCGTAGAAGACGTTGTTCCGACCAAAACAATTCGGCTGTACCCAAATCAGAAGCCGTGGCTAAACGGGGATGTTCGCGCGGCACTCAATGCGCGGACCTTCACTTTTAACTCCGGTAATGCGGAGGAGCATAAACAAGCAAGTTATGCCCTCCGGAAAACCATCAGAGCAGCAAAACGGCAGTACAGGGACAAGATTGAAGGACAGTTCAACACCACCGACTCCAGAAGCATGTGGAGGGGAATTAACACCATCACGGACTATAAAGGGAACACAAACTCCACCGTGAACACCGCTGCCTCTCTCCCGGACGAGCTCAACACCTTTTATGCTCGCTTTGAGGGAACTAACACCGCCCTCGCGGAGAGAGAGCTTGTGGCTGAAGATACAGAGGTTAGTGCACTCTCCGTATCTTTAGCGGATGTAACCCGATCCTTCCGGCGGGTGAACGTCCGTAAAGCAGCGGGTCCAGACGCCATTCCCGGCCGCGTGATCAGAGCGTGCGCGCACCAACTGGCTGGAGTTTTCACGGACATTTTTAACCTGTCCCTCTCCCTATCTGTGGTCCCCACATGCTTCAAAACATCCACCATTGTGCCTGTACCTAAGCAATCAAAAACCACCTGCTTAAACGACTGGCGTCCTGTTGCTCTGACCCCCATCATCAGCAAATGCTTTGAGAGACTAGTCAGAAACCACATCTGCTCTGTTCTCCCCCCCTCACTGGACCCACTGCAGTTTGCATACCGCACAAACCGCTCCACTGATGATGCCATCTCATCAACAATACACACTGCTCTCTCCCACCTGGAAAAGAGGAACACGTATGTGAGAATGCTGTTTGTGGACTACAGCTCAGCATTCAACACCATTGTGCCCTCCATACTTGACATTAAACTCCGGGCTCTAGGCTTAAACAGCCTGTTATGCAGCTGGATCCTGGACTTCCTGTCAAACAGACGCCAGGTGGTCAGAATGGGCAGTAACATCTCATCATCACTGACTCTCAACACTGGAGCCCCTCAGGGCTGTGTTCTCAGCCCACTCCTGTACTCCTTGTACACACATGACTGTGTGGCAACCCACAGCTCCAACACCATCATCAAGTTTGCTGACGATACGACGGTGGTAGGTCTTATCACCGACAATGATGAAACGGCCTACAGAGAGGAGGTGCACACTCTGACACGGTGGTGTCAGGAGCACAACCTCTCCCTCAACGTCAGCAAGACCAAGGAGCTGGTGGTCGACTTCAGGAGGAATGAGAGAGAACACCGCCCCATCACCATCGATGGAGCACCGGTGGAGAGAGTCAGCAGCTTCAAGTTCCTCGGTGTCCACATCCCAGAGGAACTCTCATGGTCCGTCCACTCTGAGGCCGTTGTGAAGAAGGCTCATCAGCGCCTTTTCTTCCTGCGACGGCTGAGGAGGTTTGGAATGAACCGCCACATCCTCACACGCTTCTACAGCAGCACCATCGAGAGCCTGCTGACTGGCTGCATCACCACCTGGTACGGCAACAGTACCGCCCGCAGCCGCAAGGCCCTGCAAAGGGTAGTGCGCACGGCCAGCTGCATCATCGGAGGTGAGCTTCCCTCCCTCCAGGACATTTACGCCAGGCGGTGTGTGAAGAGAGCTCAGAGGATCATCAGAGACTCTAGCCACCCGAGCCATGGGCTGCTCTCACTGCTGCCATCAGGCAGACGGTACCGCAGCATTAGAACACGCACCAGCCGACTCCAGAACAGCTTCTCCCACAAGCAATCAGACTACTTAACTCTTGATCCATCAGTATCATAACACACACTGGACAGAATATCACTCAGCACAACCCACTGTAGATACACACACATTATATACACATTTATTTATCATACAGCATCTATTGCACTTTGGACTTCAATTTGTGAACATATTGTATACTGTACATTGTATATTATTACTATAGCTTAATGTATACTGTTATTGTTTAATGTATGTTTAGTGTATATTGTTTTTAAGTATATGTATATTGTAAGTATGTGTATATTGTTTTAAAGCTGTGAGAACTACATTCACATTGTGTAAATTATTTATTGTTTATTGTAGTGTATACTGTGCTGTGAGTAATTGTGTGCGCATCAGATGTGTAATCTGATGCTGCTTTAAATGTTGTACATGTCATGTCATGACTACTATGTTGCTCGGAACTGCACCTAAGAATTTCACCTACTGTTGCACTTGTGCATATGGTAGAGTGACAAATAAAGTGATTTGATTTGATTTGATTAGCGTTGCGGCTGTGGTCACGCTATGCGTTTGACAAATTGAAACTTAAATGTCTGACAGACGAGATGACACAAGGTAAAGATGTTTTTTATGAAACTTTTCAAAAATTAATATATAAGATTGTCATTTAATGAGCTGGACCAGCCTACTGATACCTGATGTTTTCTTCCCCCAGATTCCCATTGCCTGCTGTTGCTGCTCCTGTCACGTTCTAAAACATTTACTAAATGTTTTTGAGTATCTTATGACTGTAAAAGACTGACTTGCCATTGAATAAAAAATATTGTGTAGCCTATGAACTGTATACGCTCTAAAAATTTCTGGGTTGAAAACAACCCAAGTTGGGTTGAAAATGGACTAATCCAGCAATTGGGTTGTTTTAACCCAGCGATTGGGTTGTTTTAAGCAAACATTTAACCCAACCGCTGGGTTAAAACGACCCATTCACTGGGTTAAAACAACCCATTCACTGGGTTAAAACAACCCAATTGCTGGGTTAGTCCATTTTCAACCCAACTTGGGTTGTTTTTAACCCCGCACTTTTTAGAGTGTATACAGCAGGGATTTTAGAGTGCATTTTTATTATTTAAAATGAAAAAAACAAACTTAAATAATCAAATTGACTGACCCAGCACTTTCAAAAAACAACCCAGCAAATGGGTTAATGTATAAAAACCCAACATGGGTAAAAATAACCCAGCATGTGTTCTGTCCAATAGTTACCCAGTGCTGGGTTGCCAAATAACCCAGAAATTGTTGTTTTTAACCCAGCATTTTTTAGAGTGTAGAGGTCACGTATTCAAAATAAAGGCCTAGCTTGATGATGCCGTGATTGAGCCTGGACTCATGGGAGTTAGTCTTGACTCTTCACCTCCACAGCCAATGGAAAGGAATCCGCTCATGAATGAACAAATGTATTAACGTTTTATTATATTACGGTGGTATGAAGCAGGACACGCCCAAGAGCCCTTTGGAATGAATGCTAATGAGAGAGACCTGTGCGAAACACCGGTCTCTGAGCTTATGTTATGCTAATGCTGCAGTCGGCCACTTCCGCTCTTTTTGTTGCATATGTGGGGTAATGCAGTGCTGTTTTACATGGTTAAAACACTCATACTAAATACATTTGAGTGTGTTCAAATTTATGTTATAACATTACTATGAGTGTGTATGAGTGACTTGTTGAACTTTGCAGTAATCTAGATCAACATTAGACTATCATATTAATAAAAACAGGATGACTAAATGACTGTTGCTAAATTACATTTTAAAATATATTGTATGATGGAGAAAGCTTTCTCTGATTATGCTATGTTAGCCAATTGACAAAACAGTGTTGTCTCTGAGGCATGGTAAAAACTTTACTTGCGGTGAATCAAGAAAACAAGCGATTCAAACAATAAGACTAACCGTGTTGTGCTGTATAACAATGATTAGTTTTCTGTTGATGAATGTATATCTAAACTGTTGCTTGCCTGTCTAATAAAACACATACTATATTAAACCATCTTTGGTGTTTCCATGGTTTCTACGGAAATCAAGGCTAGCACGGATATGACGTCATTGACAGGCAACCCAATGAAAATGGTCTGTAACACTGGATAAAATAGCTGATTTCTGTGTATTTAAACATTGTTTGAAATGTTTGGGATAATGTAAGTACACAGGTTAACAAAATATATAACACTGTTCTAGTGGTTTTTGGATATTTTAAAGGTCCCGTTCTTCGTGATCCTATTGTTCAAACTTTAGTTAGTGTGTAATGTTGCTGTTAGAGCATAAATAATACCTGTAAAATTATAACGCTCAAAGTTCAATGCCAAGCGAGATATTTTATTTAACAGAAGTTCCCTTTCAAAGCCTACAGCGAACGGCTGGCTTGGACTACATCCTGGTACTTCCTTCATAAATGACGTCAGTAGAACAGTAGAACAGTAGAACAGACTAACCTCCACCCACAAGAATACGCGAAAAAGGGGCGTGGTCTTGTTGCTATCCCACGTGGAGAAGAGGACGTGTAGCGTGGAGAAAAGGAAGTGTTGCGTTTGAGTGTGTTTGTCGCCATGTCGTCGAGACGCTGTTATTTTCATCCCGGAGTCAAATCACCTTTGTTTGGCTTTCCCAGGGACACTGTAGAGATCATTAAGCGCATACATCTCCCGTTAAGAGGCGTGACCTTTCCACGTGCGCTAAGCTGCTGTCGAATCACAACACGGGAACCGCTGGCACGTTCGCTAAGCTACGGTCAAATCACAACACGGGAACCGCTGGCACAATCAGAACTCGTTACGTATTTCTGAAGGAGGGACTTCATAGAATAAAGGAAGTCATCAGCCGTTTTTAGGACAGTGAAAACAGCGGTATACAGATAAGTAAATTGTGTTAAAAATACTGCTTTTTTTTACAAGCGAAACATGAACACATGTTATATTGCACACTGTAAACACAATCAAAGCTTCAAAAAAACACGAAGAACGGGACCTTTAATCTAAAAATCATCTCGACCAACCCATAATAGCAACATTAGCTCAATTCTCATCTATTGGTTGACCAATGATAGATGGGGGATTGTTCGATCCATAAGTTTTGCAAGTGGCACAAAAATTACACAGTTCAACAGGAGCTGACCTTGAAAGATAAATTCAAAGATCAACAACCTTGTGACTAAAATTGACAAAACAAACTAAAATACAGTCAAAAGCCACCAATGAAAACAAAAATTGGCACTGTGGCCATAACCAGAATAGAAGAGGCAACAAATGGGGTCAGATAAAAGCTCCCATAAGCCCCAGAGACACATTCAGATGGACAAACAGTGATAACTAGGTAAATATGTGATCATATGTGAGGCTTAAGGTCTGCTGCAATAACTAAATGTGATAAGTGAAATCCAAAAGTGATGGAATGAGCGAGCAAGGGTGAAAGCAGGCTTTACGGGATTTCTGTCTCTCTGTCTCCAACTGACACACTGTAGATACAGCATTAATGCTCCAAGCACCATCTGGCCCCTGTGAAAAGAGCGCCACGTTTCTCCAGGGATTTCAAACTTATCTGCCCTGGGATTATGGGGTACCATCTTTGATTCATATTCAGAGCTGCTTTCTAAAAATGACTGTGCCTGTTATGTGTGACTGTGTGGGTGGAGAGCTAGAAGGAAAGTGAGAGATCAGGGAAGACGTGAGTGATTAATGTTCTGTGGTAAAAATAAATAAATAAAGAGAGCTGGTGTGTCAATCAGTCCAAAACAGCACTAAAACTATTAATATGCCACGAATCACAGTGCTAATTAAATTCAGAAACAGAGTAAGTGTGGAATGATCATCCAAACATTTGATCTTGTAGTTTTTATTTGATTAGATTTTTTTTTAAAACAGATTTTAAATAATTTTTTACTTTTATTAATTATAATTTCTTTTTTAAATTCATGGATGTAAAAAATAACTCATATGTGACCCTGGACAACAAAACTGTCATGTGTCAGGTTCTTTCTCTTTGCTTCTCACTATCCTTTTCTTCACTCACTCTCCTTCCTGATTGTTTCAGACACACACACACACACAAACACACACACACACACACACACACACACACACACACACACACACACACACACACACACACACACACACACACACACACAAACACACACACACACACACACACACAAACACACAAACACACACACACACACACACACACACACACACACACACTTTCTCACTCGCTCGTTATAGGCTCATCTTCTCTCTGTCTACCTGCACCTGTTAGTCATCGCAATCAGCGCCTCGCTGCCTTGCGATGAGACCTGTTCCCACTTTTGTTTGAGTGCTTACCCTTTATCTAGTGTTTGTTCTTACTGCCTCTTGTTGGATCATTGTTTCATGTCATGCGTTACGACTGCTGCTTTCTTCATGTCTGATTTGCTTTGTGCTCACCTGGTCTTGTTCGTCTGATACAGCCTTGCGCCTAAGTTTAGTCTGAGTTCTGCATTTGCTGCAAGAGTACCTTCGCGGTCCTCTGTTCCTGACTGTGATTTATTCTCCAGAACTGCCTCCACCTCTACTGGTGTCCCGATCTCTCTCCTCTTCGAGACAGGATCATCTCAGCTGCCTTCTCAGTTTGTTTTACCAGTTCTGTGTGCCTTAACGACAGACTGCCTTGTTTATATTCTCATTAAAGACTGTTGTTATCCTGTCAACCTCTGCTTTTGGATCCATTCTTTATTGACTCTGACAAAAACCAGTCAAATTTTTTGAAATTGAGATTTATACATCATACTTTACATTGATGTATGGTTTGTTAGGATAGGGCAATATTTGGCCGAGATACAACCAATTGAAAATCTGTAATCTGAGGGTGCAAAAAAAAAAATCTAAATATTGAGAAAATGGCCTTTAAAGTTGTCCAAATGAAGTTCTTAGCAAGGCATATTACTAATAATAATACATTATATATGTATATGTATATGTATTTGTATATATATATATATATGTATATGTATATATATATATATATGTAAGGAATAATTGACGGCGGGCCGTTCAATTGTTAGAATAATAATGCACACCCGTTCAATTATTCTAATAATTGAACGCCCCGGAGTCAATTATTCCGCTTATACTACGGTTACCACACCTCAAGACATCGATCCGAAGATATATTTAAAGGGATTCGTCCGGTTTTTGTACTTAAATCGCTATTGTGAGTAGGACTATTTCTTCCGCGTCTCATCCAACGGCTCTTTTGCTAGTTCCGAAACGTCATTTTAAAGCTGTTAACGAAGGCTTGAGCCGTTGATAGCATTCTACTGCAGTTATTAATAAAGTTATTCGAAAGAGAGCAAGAGAGAGAGAGAGAGAGAGAGAGAGAGAGAGAGAGAGAGAGAGAGAGCGAGTGCTTGTGTGAATTAGGCCACCTCTGTGCGTCTCTAAACAGCGCTGTTATTACCTCGCTAGTGAAAAAAATGTTACGTGTAGCCTTTAAGTTGCTCCACTATATAGGCTAACTGATCAAATCGTCAGGGCAGCGCTGACACCTTTTTGTGCAAACTGTAGTGCGTGTGCGAGCATGTTTGATTTCAGTAATGAGACAGAAAAGCTTGCCTTTGATGTCCTCCTCCGTTTTTTGTTTTTCTTCTGGACTGTCTAATACTGCTGCCGCCCAGTTGTTGAACGTTTTATATTCACCGTAAATATTAAGATTTACTTTAGGAAAATCGTCTGTCATATTGTTGTTTTTTAGTCCTGTAATTTCTGTTATTACAGTTAACTATGTGAAGTGATATGGAACTGTAATGCGGTCAAGAGAGCTGCCTGGAACTACGTTCGCTGTGCGCCTCCCAGAAAATAATTGCACACCTCAGAACGTTCATCAGCCAATCAGATTCAAGCATTCAACGGCCCCGTAGTATAAATATATATATACACTCACCTAAAGGATTATTAGGAACACCATACTAATACTGTGATTGACCCCATTTCGCCTTCAGAACTGCCTTATTTCTAAGTGGCATTGATTCAACAAGGTGCTGAAAGCATTCTTTAGAAATGTTGGCCCATATTGATAGGATAGCATCTTGCAGTTGATGGAGATTTGTGGGATGCACATCCAGGGCACGAAGCTCCCGTTCCACCACATCCCAAAGATGCTCTATTGGGTTGAGATCTGGTGACTGTGGGGGCCATTTTAGTACAGTGAACTCATTGTCATGTTCAAGAAACCAATTTGAAATGATTCGAGTTTTGTGGCATGGTGCATTATCCTGCTGGAAGTAGCCATCAGAGGATGGGTACATGGTGGTCATAAAGGGATGGACATGGTCAGAAACAATGCTCAGGTAGGCCGTGGCATTTAAATGATGCCCAATTGGCACTAAGGGGTCTAAAGTGTGCCAAGAAAACATCCCCCACACCATTACACCACCAGCCTGCACAGTGGTAACAAGGCATGATGAATCCATGTTCTAATTCTGTTTACGCCAAATTCTGACTCTACCATCTGAATATCTCAACAGAAATCAAGACTCATCAGACCAGGCAACATTTTTCCAGTCTTCAACTGTCCAATTTTGGTGAGCTTCACAAATGCTTTGCTGCATACCTCGGTTGCAACGAGTGGTTATTTCAGTCAAAGTTGCTCTTCTATCAGCTTGAATCAGTCGGCCCATTCTCCTCTGACCTCTAGCATCAACAAGGCATTTTCGCCCACAGGACTGCCGCATACTGGATGTTGTTCCCTTTTCACACCATTCTTTGTAAACCCTAGAAATGGTTGTGCGTGAAAATCCCAATAACTGAGCAGATTGTGAAATACTCAGACCGGCCCGTCAGGCACCAACAACCATGCCACCCTCAAAATTGCTAAAATCACCTTTTTTCCCATTCTGACATTCAGTTTGGAGTTCAGGAGATTGTCTTGACCAGGACCACACCCCTAAATGCATTGAAGCAACTGCCATGTGATTGGTTGATTAGATAATTGCATTAATGAGAAATTGAACAGGTGTTCCTAATAATCCTTTAGGTGATTGTATATATATATATATATATATATATATATATATATATATATATATATATATATATATATATATATATATATATATATATATATACAGTAGGACATTTACAAAATATCTCTATATTTACTTAATGTCGTAATGATTTTTGCCATAAAATATTTTATTTTATTTTGACCCATACAATTGTTGGCTATTGCCACAAATATGCCCGCGTGACTTATGACTGGTTTTGTGGTCCAGGGTCACATATTTAAAAAGTAAATGTAATTTTTTTTAATCAAATGTTAAGTTTTACAAAGAAAATATACAATAATACCATTAAATACCATGCCGTGGTTTTGAATATTGATGTACAAATGTAAACCAGCTCCATGAAACATATTGAAACTACCTAGTCATTTCTAGACTCTGCAATCCCACTAAAATCTACTAATAAAACGAACCTAATAAAAAAAACATTTGGTGAGCTCTCCTCACATGTACTAAAAACTATTTTAAAAAAATGTTAATCTGCGTAATGTTCCAAAGCATGAAGTATTATCATTCTCCGTGGTCAGTGGCAGATTTTGGCTTCAGTTCTCTAGTGTTCATTGTGGGTCCGGTCTCCAGTCCAATGCAAACATGCCCTCATCACTGATACACATGTCCTGACAAATGGCTGCAATTTTAATTGCTGCATTAAAAAAATGTCAGTTGAGCAAGATTTGAACTTATGACTGAAACTAAAGGCAAGAAATGTTTTGCTAGACCATAGGAGCTGAACCTCCCTAAGGCAACTATCACTACACCACGATCATACTATCACAGTAATTCTTCATAAGTAATACTTCACTCCGCAGTTTCCAAACGTAACATTTGGTGTCGTTTATCCTCTACCTTCAAAAAACCAAATGAAAAGAAATGAAAAGTGACAAACATCAGGCTTTACGAGCACAATGCTGGGATTAGAGCTGACGTTCTAAGAGGCTTTAGGGGTGATCACCACTCACAGCCCAGCGCTGTTAAAACATGTTTGCTTGTTTTTCTACTAGGGTCCCTACCTTTATCTCTCTGCTTTAAAATATAGAGATTGAGAAATGGCCCAGAACAACATCTCCAAAAGACACACGAGGAAAGGTTGTCTGTGTACTGGTGGATGTTAGTTCATCCAAAGACTTTAGATATATATGAAGTCATTCATATGACTATACTACTATGCATTCATATTACTATGAATGAGAGAAAATGTAAATAAATTAGCTGATCTACAATTATTAAAGCGATCGATTCACTGCGCACCGCTTAGGACTGCACATGCGCATTGGCTGGTCCAGCTTTTTAACACTATTTGATAAGAAACAACATTTATGGCACGGTTCATGTCAGATTTAGTTGCCGATTTGAAATATGTTATTTAAATGTGAGTGTGGAAAGTAGGGTTGGGAATCGAAAATCAATTCTGATTCTGGAATTGGATACTTAAGGTCAGGAATTGGAAGCTTGTTATAAAATGTCAATTTTGATTCAACCCGATCTCACAGCAATTCGTACGTATTTTACGAGGTGGCTAATTTGTACAAATTTGCATGACCTCACTCGTACGAATTGGTACGATTTTAGCTGAATCGTACGCATTTGTATGATTTCGTACGAATTACCTAACCTCAAACCCTGACCCTAAACCCAACCCATCACTTCAGTAAAGACAAATAGTATAAATTAATACAAGTGAGGTCGTATGAATTTGTAGGAATTAGCCACCTCGTACAAATACATACGAATTGGTTGTGAGATAACGTTGTTTTGATTCTGTTTATCGAATCCTGTGCGTGCATTTAATGTGATTTTAAACCATTTAAGAGCAAGAAGAGAGAACTCAAGCACTCGCGAGCACAGAAAGCTGCCTCTCATATAGTGCACGATTATCTATATTTTATATTTGATCTTTTTTTTTAATATAAATTGAAGACTATGCAGTGTAATTTTACATTTGATTTCAATTTCTCTGCCCAAATACTAGACCTACCTGAAAAACTATCTTTGTTCAGTTGTATTTATTTGTGCTATTACTAACATGTTATTATTATTGTTTACTATAATGTCTGAAATTTATATTAGATTAGTTGTATAATGTCTGAAATGTATATTAGGCTAGTTTTTTTTCTGTAGTATTTTTGCTAAAACCATAGGCTAAAGTTCCTTGTTTAAAGGAACACGCCGACTTTTTGGGACTTTAGCTTATTCACCGTATCCCCCAAAGTTAGGTAAGTCCATACATACCATTCTCATCTCTGTGCGTGCCTCTGTCTGACGCACCCACCGCTAGCCTAGCTTAGCACAAAGACTGGAGGTAAATGGCTCCAGCTAGCCTACTGCTCAATAAGTGACAAAATAACGCCAACATTTACATGTTGTGATGTGTATCAGTGCACATCGTGTACTAAGACAGACGGAATATTAAAAGTTGTGATTTTCTAGACCGATATGGGCCATAGGGGAGTGCGGGGCGCAACCTAACGTGGGGTTAGTTGTAAAGCGCATGTTTTAACCCTTTCCACACATGCCAGAATGACGAAACCTAGTGTATTTATTAGTTGCCATATCAACATTATTTAGAGAAAAAATAGCACCAAAATTAAAAAATCTCTGGAAGATATTACTGAACATGTATTTAACCATAGCAAAAGTAAATGTCTTACTTAAGTTTAGTTTTCATCTCTGTTTTTTGTGTTTATTTAAAATAAGACAAATACGATATTATTTTAATCTTATATCTGTTATTTAACAGTTGAGATCGTTCTTTAATGCTGATCTAACCAGCAGAAGACACAAGCCGTGGTTTAAATCCCAGTTGCACAGATGGGGTGCGTTGTAACACTGCGTTACAATGAGCCCCTATTAGAAACATGCCATTATATTCTATACTTTTATGAATTCTTTTGAGAAACCATGAGCAAAGGTTGAATAATGACTGAGAGTTAATGTTCAGAAATTATTAATTATTATTATGTTTTGAACTATGCTGTATAGCTGTATTTAGTGATGTGTTTGTAGTCAAACTCAAAAATGCTTATTTTTTAATTATTAAAAAATGCCATTATTTTATAAAAAAAAATTAATAATTGTATTTTGTTGACAAAATATTTGAGGTTTTCTTGTATATTTTTTTTATTATATCAGGTAACATTTTAAGCTGTTATTTGGTATTGTTACATTGAGCCCCACCACATGTTACAATGTACAATTCTTTTTTTACCTTATTGGAACTGAAACTGGGAATTGATAAGTATCAGAATATAATCGCTAAATTTCAAACTATACCTAACCCTAGTGACAAGTACTTTTTTGAAATTTAAAAAAAGTACAAGTAGAGGAGTTTGCCTTGGATGTAGTCTCGCGTAGCTTTCATTGGTCGAAGACCGCCCAAGAGGATGTTTGACTGACATGTAAAGCAACCAATCATGTTTAGGGTCGTGAAAATTTAAAGTCTATGTCCCTGCAATAATAGACCGGCGTGCATCTACAGGTCGTGCTTAGTTGATCCTGGTAAGCGCTCATTGTCACAGTTGTAAACATGACGCCGTTCTTCTTCCACGAGGGAGTTTGGCGTCACGGAATTTGTTTCTAGGCAGACTATTAAAGAACGCAACACACTCGTCTCGCGGACATCCTGTAGAATTCAACCAATCAGATGATGACTTTGAAACTCCTGAAGTGTTTCCATATAAGTGTGCATCAGACGTCTGAGGCTGAGACTACCTTGAATGCCCAAAACAGCTGACCGGAAGCATTGCAAATATGGCCGCCATGTGAACACTTGAAGATTTTCCTTAAAAGGGACTTTGGTTTAACTGACCAAAGCTGTACTGACAAAAAAGAAAAGAAAAGAAAAAATACACCTGTGGTTACCAGAACTTCAAAACATTAAGCATTACATTATGAGGATGACTTTTATATTTTACAGTTCCAATATGTCATTAATTCATTTAATATACCAACCAAAATATATACCAATAGCTTTATGAGCTATTAACAGCACAGCTGGTACACAAACTTCTAGAAATCATAAAATTATCCTTTTCAATTGACGTCAATAGTCTAATACATGGCATTTATTGCAGTAAACTAAAGGCTGGAATAAACTACACGACTTTTGTCCAGATTGTACCCGATTTACAGTCTGGATGAGATGCCAGTAATTGCCGAAAGTCAAAGCCAGTCTTCAGTTTTGGGGTAGTCAGAGTTGACAGATTTAAAGTAGTGCATGATGGGCACAAACAGGTTTTGTAGCTTCAGACTTTGATTCTATCCAGTCGGAGGATATAAAACATGTTTTCATTTGTTACGCGACTCATGCCTCGCATTCCCCTAGCAACAAGGCGAATGTTTCTGTGTGAGTTTGTTTGTTGTTGTTGTTTATGATGCCTATTGTTTTAAAATCTGATTTTAAAAGTCATTTATTCTAGCCATAATATGCATAAATGCAACAACAACAAAAAACCCAAATATTCATACTCAGAATATTAATTCATACAAAGATTCAAACAAAAATAAAACTTTTTTTTTTTTACTTTTTTCAAAACATTCAATAAGGATTTTCTTGTAAGCACACATAGTTGTCACAACAAAATAAGCAAAATAAAAATAAGATAGATAAAAGAATGTGCTATATTTTTTAACATATTTACGTCATCTGTGAAAAGATTTTACTTGCGTTTACATGGAAAAGACATTGAGTGACATGTCAAACCAGCCTGTTACCCACTACTGCCTGCATATTAGAGAATGTAATTTATTTCATTTTTAATACGACAACCCATTCAGGCACTAATATCACAAAATCACAGGCTCTAATAGTCATTGCTGCTTGCTTTATCTAAGATCTGTTGTTGTGCTGAAGTCTAATCATGAATGACATTTCTCTGTAGTGGAGGATGTTGGGCTCCAAGCATTGCAAGCCCCCCTGAAGTAATCACCATGTTAATTAAAACAAGGAAAAACAAATCATTCATTAGCGTGTCTCAAGGTGTCTCCTCAATATAATCTATTTATAACCGCAACACAAAGAAAGAGACCCCAATTAACCTTCATATGTACTTTAGACCTACAGTATATGAACTATTACAAGAGCTGATAATAACACAGATGAGGGATAAAGAAAGAGAAGCGAGGGGTAAACGAATACTTAACCATATCATAACAAATGGGGCAAAAAAAAATTAAAATTCAAAGGAAGATACACGTTTACCTAAACTAAATGGAAGTTCAAATATTATGCAAAGTAATCAAGCCAGTGCTTTGGAGAGGAAGCACAACGTCCACCTCCATCTCTGGAAATTACTAATTGACAGATCAGTCTATTGGACGAGTTGCTACTGAGGAAAAGAGAAAAAGAAAAAAACAACAACTGAAAATCAATTCACTAACAAATGACTACTGAGCCAGTTCATTTTGGTGATTCAAAAACAATAGCAAAAAGGTTTTGACCAGTGCACAAACAAATTGACTCAGACCAAGTTGATTCTTTTTAAGGAATCAAAAACACACAGCACCACCAGCTTATTCCAATGCAGTTGATTCTTTTGAGCCGTTCCTAAAATGAATTATTTAAAAGGACTCACAAACTTACCGGTTTTTAATCATGTGATGAATCATTCACAGAATTAACTGACTGAATCTGTCAGAGACATTAATGAATCAACATCTGACTAAGGGGCCATTTACATGACACAGTTCCCCTTCGAGGGAACTCGAACTGCGTCATCGTGACGACACTTTGGGGAACGCCCCTAGCGTAAAGCGTCTGAAGAATGAATGAAATCAGCCCAATGTGACGGCATACCCGGAAGATACAAAGAGACGTCTGAACACAACAGAGATAGCTTTTTGCTCTTCAGCGTTAGCGCTCTGTGTTGTCAGTCTTATGTGGTGTTGTTTGTCTACCAACGTTGTTTTCACAAGCATTTTCTCAGGGCTCGCGAACTCCGTGGCTGGTCCCGTGCCTGTTGAGGCAGCACGGCTGATCAATCATGGGACTTGCAGATGGGTCTGTCAAGGGAACCTGAGACTGCTGAGGCATCTTCTCCTTCCCTGTTGACAGTTCCATTGTTTTCCTTCCCCGTGTGGAAGCCCGTTATGCGGCTTCTTCCCCCGGGGTGGAGGACCCGATGCGTGAGCTGTCTGATTCTGAGGAATTAGACGGGCTCCGTATCGAGGCTCGCCATTTTCCTAATGCAAGATTCAATCTCGCGTTGCCTAGGCGGCGCGTAGGTTCGGGTCTGCCATTAAAGTGATGCAACGTGACACGGTGAGAAGGCATGTGATACTGTTGGGTGCGAGCCATGCAGTCAGCTCCTGAGGGTGCTGGCTGTTTTCATTGAGAAATATCTCGACGCGTACTGCCGTGCGCCTTTCGGGTGTTTCAGCCTTGCGCCTGTTTGGCTTCTTCTCGAGGGATGAAAACCAATTGTAATGTAACGGCTTGAATAAACAGTATTGTCTGATGATTATGGCTGCATTTAATTCTGAGGAATTAAATAAAATATGATCTGACTTTGAGGAGTTAGATATTCAGCCTATCATTCAGACCATGTTTCACCGTAATGTGGCTGCATTTAATTCCGAGGATTTAATTAAAGACTTTGAGGAGTTAGATGTGTTTTTTACTCAGCCTATCATTCAGACCAGGTTGCACGGGTTGGGTGATTATGATGACATTTAATTCTGAGGAATTGAGTGTCATGTTATCTGACTTTGATAACTTAGATACTTTTAATCAGTCTGTCGCCAAGCGTGTTTGACTTGTCTGTATATTCATCTAAGATGGGAGCAATCATTCATGGGCAGTTCCTGACGGGGCTGCTTCCATGCATGGTGGGGCTGCTTCTCCTTGGAGCCCTCTGAAAGTTGATGTCGTTCTCGCCTTATGGCCTGCGTGACACATCAGTTTCAGGCAATTGCTAATCGCAGTGTCTGCCTTAGTGTAGCTGCCCTGTCAAGCTGCTCCCTTAGATGAGGCCCCTGCTGGCCAGCCCCCTCTCCCGCGATCGAGGTCGTCTCCACTGTGGAGCTTTTCGGAATCGATGCTGTGCTCCCGCCATCTAGTACACTTTGGGCCACATCGTTTCACTGCGCACGCGCGCTGCATCAGCCGCCTCTAGCAAGACCTGCGGCGGTTCAGCAAACGCGTACGCACATAGAAAATCTTCCTCGATTTCGCCCAGCCGGTTAGCCGTTTCAGGGGGTCGGGGAGGAGGCTCGGTTGACACCCGAGGCCAGCTCGAGAATATATCTGCATGGGCCCTGCGTACTGTAGAACAGGGTTACAGGCCGCGGTTCAGTTCCCCTCCCCCAAAGTTCAACGGGGTGGTCAGGACTGTGGTCGGCCCAGAGCAGGTGCGGGTTATGAGACAGGAAGTACACTCCCTGTTGGTTAAGGAGGCTTTTGAACGTATTCCTCCGCCAGTCAGGGAGTCCGGGTTCTACAGCCGGTACTTCATAGTTCCTAAGAAGGATGGCCAGTTGCGTCCAACTTCAGATCGGAGGTACTTGGCTCGTTCTCTAAGGAGATTCAGATTCAAGATGCTTGAGCATTTCCTTGTCGTGATTCAGATCCAGTCTGAGGACTGGCCTGTCACGGTGGATCTAAAGAGGACGCATACTTCCTTGTATCCATCCTTCTGTGTCACGGGGGATTCCTGAGGTTCGCTTTCGGGGGCGAAGCGTATCATTATTGGGTTCCTCCATTTGGCCTAGCTTTTTTCCCTTAAGAGTAGCAGCAGTTCGGCATTGAGATGTCGTCCTTGGCTGCTCTCAGTGCTTGGTGTTGAGACTCTACATGCAGTAGCGTGTTGACGCCTTCTCAGAGAACCGTGTTCCTGGGAGCCGTATGGGATTCTCTACGGTGTGAGCACAATTGTCCCCCGCGTGTATCGAGTCCATATGGGCGATGGTCTCCAAAATGAAGCTAGGCCGCAGCATCACTGTGCAGCAGTTTAGGACTGCTAGGACTTATGGCAGCTGCGTCCAACAGAATTTCTCTTGGCCTGCTGCACGAGACCCCTACAGTGGTGGCACTTAAGGTGTATGTGGCTCCCATTGGGGCTTTCCATGCACCTTTAGGTGATGGGCCGTTGGGAAGGCACCATCTGGTTGTACAATTCCTCCATGGGGTTCGGAGGATGAGGCCTGCGACTCGTTCCAGAGTCCCAACCTGGGACCTGGCGGTGGTGCTTGGAAGGTTGGCTGAGGCCCCCTTTGAGCCGCTGGAGTCGGCTGAGGCGAGAATAAAAAAACTGACCTTCAAGGTGGCCTTTCTCCTTGCCATCACTTCTCTAAGGAAGTGGGGGACCTCCAGGCCTTGGCTATCACGCCAACCTGCCTGGAGTTAATACACCCAAGATGGCGCGAGTACTTCGCGAGGCTCGGGGTCTCTTTGTTGACTTCAGCTCAGCATTCAACACTGTCATCCCAACCAAGTTAAAAGCCAAACTTGGAGACCTGGGCATCAACACCTCAATGTGTAACTGGATTTTGGACTTCCTAACTGACAGACCCCAGAATGTTCGATCAGGATTCACCTGTTCCACATCCATCACACTTAACACTGGTGTACCACAGGGCTGTGTGCTAAGTCCGTTTCTCTACTCCCTCTTCACCTCCGACTGCAAGCCTGTGTATGGATCTAATTCCATCGTCAAGTTTGCGGATGACACTACAGTGATTGGGCTCATCAACAACAACGATGAGACTGCCTATAGGCGGCTGGTGCATCGTGGAGTCAAGAGGCACACACGACACCATCCACATCAATGGAATGGCTGTTGAGCGTGTCTCCAGTTTCAAGTTCCTGGGGATCCACATCTCTGCGGACATGTCGTGGACAACCAACACCTCCAGCCTGGTCAAGAAGGCTCACCAGCGCCTTTTCTTCCTGAGGACACTGAGGAAGAATCAGCTCTCCTCGGCTATCCTGGTGAACTTCTATCGCTGCGCAATAGAAAGCATCCTAACCAACTGTGTCGCAGTATGGTATGGGAGCTGCTCTGTTGCGGAGCGCAAGGCACTGCAGCGGGTGGTGAAAACTGCCCAGTGCATCACAGGTACTCCACTACCTGCCATCGAGCACATCTAAAGGAAACGCTGTCTGCATCGAGCTCGCAGCATCCTTAAGGACTCCTCTCACCCAGCCCACAGACTGTTTTCTCTCCTGCCCTCTGGCAGGCGTCTTAGGTGCCTCCAGACCAGGACCAGCAGACTAAAGAACAGTTTTTTTCTCCAGAGCTGTCTCTTTATTGAACTCTAACCCTCGCTGATCCACTCCCCTCATATACTGCCAACTCTCCTACCTCACATCTGCCTTCACTTGTTATTTGCACTACTGGAAAATCTGTTTACTTATGCATCTTGCACTACCATACCTTGACTGGATTATGCTCATTTGCACTGCCGACTGTATTCACAGTACCAACTGTTTACATTTGCATTTTGCACCGTACTTCTAACTGTAATATGCAATCACTTCCACTGCAGTTTACACTTTTTTTCGGATAGCTTCTGTCCATACTTCATTGCACTACCTTAATCCACTGCTATATTCCTCATCTTAGCCTAACATATCATTGTATACCTCTATCTGTAAAATTCTGTTTATAGTAATAGCCATCTGTATATTATATTATACTCATAGTACATATTCACCTGTAAATTCTGTTTATAGTAATAGCTATCTGTATATTTATTCATTGTACATATTCACCTGTAAATTCTGTTTATAGTTATAACCATCTATATATATATATATTCAGTACATATCCATGTCCCGCACTTCTTCATCCATTGTATATCATGCACTTATGCAACCGTTGTATATCCTGCACTTGCTGCTATTGCACTTCTGGTTAGACCTAAACTGCATTTCGTTGCCTTGTACCTGTACTTGTGTAATGACAATAAAGTTGAATCTAATCTAATCTTAAGGCCATCTTGCATCCTAGAAAGCAGTCCGGGCTATGTGCCCAAGGTGCCATCTAGTGTGGCACGGTCAGTGGTTCTTCAGGCCTTCCATCCTCCACCTCACGTGACAGCGGAAGAGAGCAGACTTCACCTCCTCTGCCCCGTGCAGGCATTGAGGATTTACCTGATTTACCTCTGCTCAGTGGAGAAAGTCAGACCAATTGTTAGTGTGTTTTGGTTCGCCCAAGAAGGGGCTGCCTGCTTCAAGACAGACAATCAGTAACTGGATTGTCCAGGCTATAGCCACGGCTTATCAGGTGCACAATTTGCCTTCACCGTTAGCCGTGAGGACTCATTCCACCAGGAGCATGGCCTCCTCGGTGGCCCTCCTTTCTGGGGCCTCTATGCAAGAGATCTGCGAGGCGGCTGGGCAGGCCACTCCTCACATCTTCATTAGATACTACAGTCTGCATCTCCCTGAGACGCCTGGCACTAGACGTGCACTAGACGTGCTCGCCCCCTAGTGGTGCCTGGGTTCCAGCTTTACGCTACTTTGGGTATGATTGGTGCGGCATAGTGGGTACTCGTTCCCCAAAGTGTCGTCACGATGACGCAGTTCGAGTTCCCTCGAAGGGGAACGTCTCGGGTTATGACTATAACCCTTGTTCCCAGAGAAGGGGAACGAGACACTAGGTCTCGTGTCCGCCCAATCAGACAGAGCGCTCACTTCATCGCAGAACGCTATCTCTGTTGTGTTTAGACGTCTCTTTGTATCTTCCGGGTATGCCGTCACATACTATGTCATGACGCAACACCAATCAGGATTGGGCTGATTTCATTCATTCTTCAGACGCTTTACGCTATGGGCGTTCCCCAAAGTGTCGTCACGATGACAGTGTCTCGTTCCTGTTCTCGGGGAACAAGGGTTATAGTCATAACCCGAGACGTTTTCAACTAAAAACTAAAAATGCTAACTTTTGAAAACGGTTTTCAAAGTGCCATTTTTTATAGAACAATACAGCTATTGTCTCTTTGTAAAGTACAAAATTGCACATTTGTTTCTTTTAAGGCGGGCGTACACTGTGAAAGTTCGGACACTCGGGAGGTCGTGAGATATTGTACTGTACATGTTACGAGTCAGCTGGTACACGGCACAAGCTCGTGTGAGCTTTCGCGCTAAACACAGAGTGGAGCTTTCCAATGTTACATCTATCTTCGGATAGGAAAAAGAAAGAAAAAATTATTTCTGGGCAAATGTTTTGTTAAAAAGCAGAGAACAGCAGCCATTCCTTTCAACAGAAACAACCAGAGAGAGAGAGAGAAAGTGTGTGTGTGTGTGTGTGTGTGTGTGTGTGTGTGTGTGTGTGTGTGTGTGTGTGTGTGTGTGTGTGTGTGTGTGTGTGTGTGCGCACAGTGTATGGTTGCTGCCACTTATAGCCTAATAATACTCAGAGATTTAGCCTATGTGACATGGTTGTGTGATTTGGCAATAGGGAACAGCCTATAGGCTACACTGTAAAAAATCAGACCGACTCCCCAAATTTTTTAAGGTTGTGAGGTGCTCGTAACATGCTCGGGTCATCTCGTAATTCCTGTCACACGCTGCGAGCAGCGACCATACGAGCATCAACGATTTCCACGCAAGTGAAGAAAATTGTCTGCAGCTTGTACGACAGCAAAAATCGCACCGTGTACGCACGGCTTTACAAAGTACATAGCAGTGGCAGCAGAATACAGCATTTTAGTCATTTCCGTGGATCTGTGTGAATGGGGATCATTTTGACATCGTTGTCATTTGTATGCGAAAAACGTAAAGGAAAAGGTTTACATTACTTTCAGTGATATAATACATATAAAAAAAACATTTAAACGTAGCTACTGTCACATTTTTGAATTTGACATGAGTTCGAATTTTTAAGGCTCAAACTTCAAGGTTATTCGAAGAACAAACTGATGTGGCAACATTTCGAACAAAATCAGGCCAAAACGAAGTTTGTTTGGAGTTCGTATTGGGAGTTTGAAATAGCCTGCCAAAGTGAAATTTCTGGAAAAGTTTGCACAGGCTGGTAAACACCTTTGAACTTCCATTGGTCTGTGGCGATTATGTGATTGCCCTGTAGCTCCGCCTTTTTTGACGTGGAAATATTCTGCGGTTCATTGCTTCTGTTCAGTCGGTCGTGGTCAGACGGAAGTAAAAACATGAAGACCACAGTATTCATCTAACATGTTTGCTAACAGTATACCGCTGCAATGGTATTTTAAACTTCTTTTTACCCCTTAGCAAAGAATGAAAAAGAACTTCGCTGTGAGTGTATCAGAGCCTTTACTCGTCTAACTTTTGCAGTGTAACTTGTAATTAGCTACTCCCCATCAAAGCAGAAAACGTTTGACAGCTACAAACACCGAAGAACCTTAGTTTTGCTTTCAAGAAAGTGCAGACAATCCCAGTCAAAAATCACAGAAAAACTCAAAACTTCATTATATCTTCTCCACCCAAGTAATTTTCTGATTTGCAATCGCGTCTATCGGCGTGCTGTATTTTTGCAGACAGTCTCTTGGGGTTTACACTGAACAACCAGGACTCCTCCAGCAGGTAATTGTCTCAAAAAGATCCTTCTGCTGCAAGAGCCTCTGCAGGAGTGACTTGACCCTTCATCTCAATCACCCATTCAACAATGCTCCAAACCATTCAGAATCATTACCCTCCATTACCCAGCAGCCCTTGCTGTAATGCCGCCGCATCACATTCCACAAGGTCTCTCACACACGCTCACATACAAAAGACTAGGTGACACTGCGACCCGTTAAAAGTATCTCATCACACTGTCTTTTTTAATGTAGAGGAGTGTGAGAGGAGAAGGGCTACGGGAGAGCGGGGTAATGACACTTTGAAGTGTCAGGGAGGTCAGGTGAAAGCAGCGTTTGTGACTCTACTCCATTCCTGCCGAGAGAGGATTCAATTATCTTCATCCAGACCAATTATTGGCGTTCTTCTGTGGCCCGTGGACCTCACCTGCATTATTCAACCCTGCTCTTAAACATGAATGACATGATAAGGCAGAAAGAGTGGGATTTGTCAGAAAAAAATGAATGCACACAGAAGAAAATGTGGAGTCTGAAAACAGTTCATGTGAGGATTTATGAGAACGGTGCCTCATATTCAAGAGCAGAGGGGCTTACGTGCAAACTGAGCCAACTAGAGCATGATGGGTCATCCTGACATGTTGTAGGCAATCCGAGCTATTCTTATTTGTAGACAATCTAGTTTGTAACACTTAAAGGTTCCTGGTATCTTTTTGCTGTATGAGGTTGTTTTATTGTATTTATTTATTTATTTATTTGATGATTGAAAGAGTTCTTGACAGACAGACAGACAGACAGACAGACAGACAGACAGACAGATACACCCTTAAATATAAAGGTGCCAGGAAGAATCAAAAAGGGGTATTCACAGTGATGCCATAGAAGAACCATATTTGGTTCCTTGAAGAACCGTTTTGTGAAAGGTTCTTTAAAGAACCATTTTTTTTCTAAGCATTGTATAGTCTAAAGAACCTTTTATGCAATGGAAAGGTTCTTTGGATATTAAAGGATCTTCATGGAACCATACACCCCGCTAAAGAACCTTTATTTTTAAGATAGATAGATAGATAGATAGATAGACAGACAGACAGACAGACAGACAGACAGACAGACAGACAGACAGACAGACAGACAGACAGACAGATAGATATTTTTTATGTATGTCGTGTGATCATTAACTAACATCAGAGAAATGTGAGCATGTAAATGTGTTAAATTGCATGAAATATTAACTTAAAATCTCAGGGAGTACTTGAAGTAAATATTTTAGGAATATAAATATTTTATATTTTCAGCTCACATAAAAGTTAGTGTATCCCTGTTCTGCAGCATCATGGTGCAGCTTTTTGAAACCTTTATTTATAAGAGAGACAATGACAAACGAGTCCCCATAACCTCACAAATCAGAAAGCATAAATATTTGAAGAGCATAATCCCAGTTTATCACTTCACCTTGAGAAATTGTAACAATAGCAAAAGCTTCATGCTAACTTTAAGTATATTTAACACAACAATACATTACATAAATAATATTTTTATAATCTTAACAAATGGATTTCCAGTTAATTCGTCATTCTGGAAATAAAAAAGGTCATGCTGAGCAGACTGCATTATGGCATACAGTAATATTCCATCCATAGAGAAATTTTGCATACTATGTATGCACAGCATGTATGTATATTATATGACATAATGGTATAATGCGTTTCTACCCAGATTGTTTTTATCCTATGGTGTGGTTTGTACAGAGCAGATTTAGAACAGGACACATGGAGGGAGAAATGAGAAAAGTGGCGACTTTAATCACTCACATTTCTCTTTTCTCTTACCACCTCTCCTTCATGGTCTGACAGTTTCATAGGGACAGGATGTGCTCAGCTCCAAGTGTAAGAGGAATCCTACAAGGACTCCCAAAACTAAGTTGACCAGGAGCACCAAGGCTCACCTTGAAAATATAACTAGAAAACTGAAGAGACAATGTAGAGAATTCAGAGATTATGGGATAAAATTAAAAAATTTAAAAACCATTAACACCCTGATTAACTGGCTTTATTCAACTTGAAAATGTTATGTATTCTCACTGAATAGCATCACTGAACCTAAATACATTGCACTCATAAAAATAAATGTTCCAAAAGCAGGTTTTCACAATGCAATAGAAGAACCTTTTTGAGTTCCAAAACCCTTTTATTGAACAGCATTTTCCGTAGTGTGAAGAATATTAAAAACAAAATCTGAAGAACCCTTTTCCACTATAAAGAACCTTTTGTTAAAAAAATGTAAGTTCCATGGATCTTAAAGGTTCTTCGTAGGACAATGGATGACAATAAAGAATCTTTGTGTGTACCAAGAAAGCTAGCTTGGTTTAATCAGGTAGAAATAATTGCAAGATACCACATTTTAAAGTGTACAATAAATGCATGTAAACTAAGAGTAGGCCTGTCGATTTAATGCATTTATATAGTGTGATTTATTGCAATTAATTTGATCAATTAATCAGAACATCATGTAATTTGATCAACATTTTTAATCAGCCCAAGTAGAAAGCCTTACAGAGGACTAATAGCTCGAGCCTCTGCCATAAAAGCACACAGCACTGAAACTGCAGGGGTCACACTGTGAGTTTGTGAGTGTGTGTTTGCGTACACACAGAACAGATGAGAGCACAGCATTACTCTATGATATGAGTGGCTGTTCGGTTCCCACATGTGTTAAATTATTCAGATCCAACCTTCAACTCACATCAGATCACCCCCCTGCTGGACAATACGCTCTCATTTCAGTCAACAATCCTGACGATACTGTCGCCCAGAGACCATTATTGCACGAAGGTAAAAGGCAGCTCAGGAGTGATCTGGCGAGCAAGCAGAGAGCCATGCGTATGTGTGTAAGGTGTAAGATGCTCTTAATTACTGCTGTTATTTCTGGCAGTGTGTAAATCAGGCGTTATCCTCACTAATGAGAGCTAGGGCTCCATACGTGACTGTAATAAAATCTCACAGCTTCAGAATCATAATTGTCTGCTTTTCCTTTATTGGGAATTCAAAAAGACAGACAATATCCTGTGATCAAAGATTGTAAAAAAAAACATGCACATTAAAGGTAGGGTAGCTTTTTGTTGTTGTTGTTGTTGTTATACTGTTTGAAACTCTCTTAAAATCCTGATAGCAATCAATAATAGTAGTGGTCTAAATATATATATATATTTTAAAAAAAAATCTGTCAGGAACACTATCGTCAAAGATATCGTCACACTATCGTCACTATCGTCTAATTGTCAATTAGATTCTAATTGACAATTAGAATATAGTTTGGATTGGCTGTATGGTTCTATTCTGGGCAAGAACTCCCTGCACATGGATAAGAGTACCCCCTTAGGGTAAACAGGACAGAACCAACATTATGTATTGCAGATATCATTATGTCAATATTACAAATCAGAATCAGAATCAGAATACCAAATCCTGACTGGACGAGAGGAGGAGGGTAAACGAGCTCTGGAGAAACGCGATAGCTGCTGATAGTACTGAAAGAGCTTATATATGTATGCTGTGATAGACATCGTATTCCTATAGGTAGACGTGATCAGCTGACAGTCAGCTGATGCGAGCTTGACTAACGTGACCTGGATAGGATTTGCCCGACAGGTCCATATATTTAGAATCACTCATCTGTGATTCTCTCAGATTGCGTGTTTGATAATTCACACTGCGTGATTGTCACTCAAGTGCACAAGCACCGATTTGCCTATGATTTAGGGCATTTGTCTGTGATTTCGTGAAATCTATTGGCGAGTCAAAATCGGGCAGTGTGAACTCTGCATAAGCGAGTGAAGGGCATAATAAAAACGAACTGGAACACAGGGATTAACCCGAGGGGAAGTGCTTAGCAAGCGGTTGTGTTGCTAAATTTGGAACTAAATACTACTCTTACTATTTCTGCCATATAAAGATATTGTAAAAGTAGTAATGCTAGTTAGCAGCATGTCTAAAAGCTAAGCAGAATGCACCAAACATCTACCCAAAGTACTTTGGGCAAGCTCCAGTAACAAACCAGAGCATGAACCTTTTTATTTGTCTTCAATGTGACAAATCTGACTAATTGGAATCAAGAAACATCACATGAGTATCAGTTTGAGAACCAATTAGAATCATCCAATAGCACAAGCTCCCATTTGGCCAAATCTGAAGTATCATGACTGTTTATGAAGAGGGAGGGATTATCGGTAATCATCCAAAATCTGTAGAATAAAAAAAGTGCAGCATCTCAACAGTGTGACCAGCAGTTGAACAACGCCAGGAATTTGGTGTGCTGTTCAATCTCTGGCACTTTGTGTGTGGATTTGTGCTTTCTGTCATGCTGTTCCACAGTGGAGTAATCTGACCCAGCATCCTCAAGCTCTGATACAGCAAACTGACCAGCAGGTTCAACAACAAAGTCTGATTAATTTCCGTGAACTGGTTCTTTTTGGACAGTTTGGCTCAATGAACCGGTTCAAAAAGCTGATTCATAGGTTCCTGACGCATGCACTATGCATTTTTCAGTGTCATGTTACATCAAGGAAACATTCAGATAAAGTAATCTGTGTCAATGCATATTGAAACAATCGAATAAAGTTATTTGCGTGAGTGCATGTTGCTGATTATTGCCTTTCATTCACTTACGTTAATGGTGTTTGTGTTCACATTAAATTCATCTTTCCTTCACGTCGGATTTGACTGAAAATTACGCAACTATAGAACACATTACAGGCACTGATTTTTTTTAGTCGGACGTACTACTTCAGCTTCAGCTCGATTAATGAACTGGCTCAACCGGTTACTTGCTGAGAACCGGTTCAAAAGAACGATTTGTTCAAGAACCGAACATCACTAGCAACAACAAGCTAGTCAACAGTTTCCTCAGCAGGTTCAATGGCAAGCTAGTCAACAGTTTCCTCAGCCTAAGCAGCCAGTGGTGCAGGCAGAGCCCCTTGACAAATGTGCTGTAGCTGATTATTAGGAGATCCAATGTGGCCCACCTGGTATCAGTGGTGCTGAGTGTCAAGCTATCAACTGCTGCTTTAACGGACAGCAGTGTTTCTATGGGAAGGCAGGTAAGTGTTGAGTCAATGTAAAGGTGTTCATGTTAAACCGCTCCTCTGCAATAACCTGCTCTTGTACCTTGTTCCAGTGACTGTCCAGTGTATGGAGATGGTCAGTTTGTGGTAGTGGTGGCTAGAGATGTTACGCTACCTTGCTTGAGCCTGGACTCAGTCCGTCTCCTGGCTGGAACGACCCACCTTGCAGTCCTGTGGGATCCACACCTTCCTTTGCTATTTACCAGTTCCCTGTCACTACATGTGGCACGAGCATGATGGTGAGTAGCAGGGCCGTGCACGGGGGGGTGGCCTGGTAGCTAGAGCCACTGCCCCTCTGCCCTCATCAGCTGAGGTGCCCCTCTTGCCCCCCTCCCCTCCCTCACCCCCAGAGAATTCCCATAAAAGCATTCTGTTCCTCTAAAATCCACTAATTCTGCTCCGGGTTTTCCCGCTCGCTCCGCTGCATCGCTCACATTCTGTGGCAGTGCCCGCTCTCTGTGGAGACGGCAGAATGTCGTCCCATTAACAGATCGATTACAAACTACAATCTACATTAAAGACAGTGGTTGATCCAAAATTAGTGATTTGGTAGTAAATTTGTTTTTGTATTTCTATCGGTAATGTTTTGCTCCTGGTAGTGCTAACAACTTGTGCAAAATATATAATATAGATAATTAATTAATTGTTTTCAAATTATTGTACCTGATCTTATATAAATAACACAACATTTGCTATTGTTGGCACAACAAAACAATGACTTCATACAAAAAAAGGAGCAAAACAGGGAGGCTTCAACATTGCAAATATGGATTCAAAGCTCCAGCATGCCAGCAAGTAAATCTTTAACAGACAGTTTGTCACACTTTTACTCCTGTAAAGTATATTTCCCATTGTAATCAATTGTCTGAGTTAATACTATCTATAACATCATATTTATTATATTTTATTAAGACCATATTAATAGTATACACAATTAAAAAAGGTAATAGGCTATATTATAAATGTTCTAAATGAGTTGTATCATAGGGTACAATGCTGTGGCTAAAGGCACACCCTAAGAAGAATTTTTTAGTTAATACTAGTTAAAAAAATCTCTTTAACAAAGTTTGTACTATTTTCTGTTTATTTTGATAAATAAAAGAATTCATTATTGTTCAGTAAAATTTTTTTGAAAATTAATTGAAAAATACAGAAACATTTTAAACTTTTTTTTTAAAGTAAAGATTCCGAAAGCATTGAAAAAGATCCCATAATAATTTAATAAAGCTTTACAGTAGTAACAAATAAATATATTTGTATTATATGATTATTATCCTATTTTTGAATCTGATGGTTTCATTATAAAAATGATGATTATCTCTAAGCTGGACAACCACCTTAATATGATATTTCCTATCTGAATCTAACCATGTCATGTCAACAAATGGAAAAGTCAGCAGCTGTTTATCATCATGTTAATTATTGTGCCTTTTATCCAAAATACCATACTTTTACATATTCTTCTCTTTGTTATATATATCTTATATTAAGATGATACTCAACCCCCTTATAGTGGCCCTTTTTTTGGTTTGGGCCACTGCCCCTCAAAATGTCTGTGCACGGCCCTGGTGAGTAGGTGCTTGTGGTTCTGATCTTCATGGCTTAGAATGGACTGGATGCCAACAGTTAGGGCTGAACGATTAATTGCATTTGCAATATTTTTTTTTTTTTTAAACCGCAAAGGCTGCCATTTCACTCTGGTCATTTGATGTGAATGTTATACGAACGAGCCCCGTCTGATAGGTCGTGGTGGCGGTGTTGCAACTATCTATAGAGATATTCTTAATGTTACTCAGAAAACAGGACACAGGTTTAATTCATTTGAAGTGCTTGTGCTAAATGTTTCACTCTCAGATATAAGAAAAAAATCCCTATTATCTTTTGCTTTGGCTACCATATACAGACCGCCAGGGCCCTATGTTGATTTCTTAAAAGAGTTTGCAGATTTTCTATCAGAATAACCTAGTGGTTACTGTCGATAAAGCACTGATTGTCGTGATTTGAACATTCACGTAGAAAATACAAACGATGCGCTAGGGATTGCGTTTACAGATTTATTAAACTCCTTTGGGGGTCAAGCAAATTATAAATGGGCCCACTCATCGTTTTATTCATACACTAGATTTAATTATATCACATGGAATCAATCCTACTTATATAGACTTCATACCGCAAAGTGATGATGTCACTGATCACTATACCTTGTAACGTGCACACTGCGCAGCTCCGCATTAGAGACCAGGAAGAACAATTCTCCCAAACACTATTGATAAACAGTCCACTGAATGATCCACTCCCCTCATATACTGCCAACTCTCCTACCTCACATCTGCCTTCACTTGTTATTTGCACTACTGGAAAAACTGTTTACTTATGCATCTTGCACTACCATACCTTAACTGGATTATGCTCATTTGCACTGCCGACTGTATTCATAGTACCAACTGTTTACATTTGCATTTTGCACCGTACTTCTAACTGTAATATGCAATCACTTCAACTGCACTTTACACATTTTTCCGGATAGCTTCTGTCCATACTTCATTGCACTACCTTAATCCACTGCTATATTCCTCATTTTAGCCTAACATATCATTGTATACCTCTATCAGTAAAATTATGTTTATAGTAACAGCCATCTGTATATTATATTATACTCATAGTACATATTCACCTGTAAATTCTGTTTATAGTAATAGCCATCTGTATATTTATTCATTGTACATATTCACCTGTAAATTCTGTTTATAGTAATAACCATTTCTCTCTCTCTCTCTCTCTCTCTCTCTCTCTCTCTCTCTCTCTCTCTCTCTCTCTCTCTCTCTCTCTCTCTCTCTCTCTCTCTCTCTCTCTCTCTCTCTCTCTCTCTCTCTCTCTCTCTCTCTCTCTCTCTCTCTCTCTCTCCCTCTCTCTCTCTCTCTCTATATATATATATATATACATATCCATATCCATATCCATATCCATGTCCTGCACTTATTCATCCATTGTATATCATGCACTATATATATGCAATATATATTCAGTACATATCCATGTCATGCACTTATTCATCCATTGTATATCATGCACTTATGCAACCGTTGTATATCCTGCACTTGCTGCTATTGCACTTCTGGTTAGACCTAAACTGCATTTCGTTGCCTTGTACATGTACTTGTGTAATGACAATAAAATTGAATCTAATCTAATCTAATCTAATCTAATCTAAATTTATAACCTACCAGATTTATCTCGGCTGCTCAGTGTACCCAAACACACAAATGAACTAGAGGAAATGACTAGCAGTATGAGCACCATTTTCTCTAGTACATTAAAAACAGTTGCATCGATCAGATTAAAAAAGGTGAGAGAGAAAAGTACTGCACCGTGGTACAACAATATTACTCACGCTATCAAGAGAGAAACTCATAATCTAGAGTGCAAATGGAAACAAACACATTTAGAGGTCTTTAGAATTGCATGGAAAGACAGCACTTCCCGTTATAAAAAGGCTCTAAAAGCAGCCAGGGCTGATCATTACCATAAACTGGTAGAAAATAACCAAAACAACCCCAGGTTTTTATTTAGTACAGTGGCCAGGTTAACAAATAAACGCACATCAGCTGAACAAAATATTCCAGTACAGTTTAGTAGTAATGACTTTATGAATTTCTTCACTAAAAAAAATCGAAAACATCAGAAAAACAATTATAAATGTACAACCATTGACAGGGTTTTACGATTCAGCCTCAATTATCACCCGTGAAGAACAACTGCAGTGCTTTACAACTATAGGACAGGAAGAGCTAAATAAACTAGTCATTGCTTCTAAACCAATCCAGTACCAACTTATTCGATCCAGTACCAACTAAACTACTGAAAGAGTTGTTACCTGTAGCAGAAGAGCCTCTTCTCAATATTATTAATTCATCTTTAACTCTAGGTCATGTCCCAAGACCATTCAAGATGACAGTTATTAAACTTCTCATTAAGAACTATCCAAATTAATTGGCAAATTACAGACCTATTTCAAATCTTCCATTTATGTCTAAAATACTAGAAAAAATAGTGTCTGCTCAATTATGCTTTTACTTACAAGAAAACGATATCTATGAAAAAATTCAGTCTGGATTCAGAGCCAATCATAGCACAGAAACTGCGTTCGTTAAAATCACAAATTACTTACTCTTAGCTGCTGACCAAGGCTGTATCTCAATACTAGTTTTACTTGATCTTAGTGCAGCATTAGACACCATATATCATAAAATACTCTTAGATCGTCTACAAAATTACACTGGTATTCAAGGACAGGCATTAAAGTGGTTTAGATCGTATCTATCAGAGCGTACCAATTTGTCTATTTAAACAAGAGAACAATCTAAGATAACGTCGGTAAATTATGGAGGATCTGTGTTAGGCCCTCTGTTATTCTCAATATATATGCTGCCACTTGGTAATATTATAAGAAAACATGGAATTAGTTTCCACTGTTATGCCGATGATACTCAGTTATATATTTCAGCACAACCAGATGAAATCTCTAAATTATCCAAGCTAACAGAGTGTGTTAAAGATATAAAATATTGGATGACCTGTAATTTTCTCCTACTAAATTCAGATAAGACTGAGGTATTACTTTTTGGACCAAAAACTGGTACACTGGTATAACTTACATTTAAAAGGATGTACTGTTACTTAATCTGCTACAGTAAAAGACCTGGTAGTTAGACAGCAACTTGTCTTTTGAAAATCATATTTCAAATACTACAAAAACAGCCTTCTTCCACCTTCCGCTAAGCTACGAAACATGCTATCTGTCTCTGATGCAGAAAAGTTAGTTCATGCATTTATGACCTCTAAACTAGATTACTGTAATGCACTACTAGCTGGCTGTCCTGCCTCCTCAATAAACAAGCTACAATTAGTCCAAAACTTTCTTACTAGGTCAAGAAAATATGATCACATAACACCAATTCTAATATCTATACACTGGTTACCTGTTAAGTTTCGAACCAATTATAAAGTATTTCATACTAACCTATAAGGCCCTAAATGGTTTAGCTCCTGTGTATTTAACTGATCTTCTATCACCTTATAACCCATCACGATCTTTAAGATCACTAAACTCTGGGCTTCTGGTAATACCGAGCATATCTAAGTCCACTAAAAGAGGTAGAACGTTTTCATATTTGGCACCTAAACTATGGAATAGCTTTCCTAATAATGTCCGGGACTCAGACTCACTCCTCCAGTTAAAATCTAGATTAAAGACGCATCTCTTTAGCCAGGCATTCCCATGATGCATCGCCTAATCTTGTACTCTATAGTTATATCAGTGCACATGATCGTCTTTGCTTAATGCTTTGAACAGCAGCTTTGCTAATTATTTTTCAGTTCTGTTTTATCTCGGGACACCCATCCCGAGGTAACTAGAGAGTCCGTCAACTCCAGTCTGGATCCAGCTTCTCGTAAAGACTTCAGATGACCATCACCTGTGAAGAGACGACTCAACTCCTGCGAGGATTTCAGATGACGCAGCTCTGCATCAACAAGTACCATCTCTCACCATGCTCATCTCTATATACCCTATTCATTATTTCACTTATTTCTGTGCCATAGTTATTATATTGATTAATAATAGATAGTTAGCTAATCTGTGTGCTTTGTATATGTGCATTTCTGAAATGCATAACATGTACAAATCAATTTAAATTGTAATGTAGATGCATTTTCTGTGAAGCTGCTTTGAAACGATATGTATCGTGAAAAGCGCTATACAAATACATTTGAATTGAATTGAATTGATGCACAAGAGTAAAGCAGTTTGCATTGGAAGCATGCTGTCAGGGTATTTCCTGTATTGAAAAATTAATTTGTTTCACTTAAGCCTTATTTGATCAGTTATTGTGTAGCTTTTAAAAAAAATATATATATATATATAAATTATCCTCAGTTAACAGTTAACAAAATTAAGTGATTAAGTGTTTCTGTGTTAATCTTTTGTTATTGTCCAATCAGCTGGAATTAGCACGTCTGATTGGCGCCCTTATGACTCATTGGAACAAGTCATTTTAATGAATGGTTCAAACAACTGAGTTCAGTGTTGGACAGATCAGGAGAGGTCACTGTCTGAAAAGATGTATAACAAATAATTTACTCAGAACACTCAGAATGCAAGTGTGCTTACCCCATTTAGCAAGACTGGTTAGTAAGATTTAGCCTTAATAATCCAGTATTTTCAGGCTATATATGATTGTAGTAAGTTACCTACAAAATCATTTTAGTTTAGACTGGAGTGAGGTGAAACCAGAACAAAGAAAGTTGCTAGCTGCTCATTTTATTATTGTATATGGCAGAAAATTAGACTTGGTTCAAAATTTGTAATGCTACTTTTTAATTGATATGATTTATATACCAAAATAATTATCTGGTCTAAAAAAAGTGTTCCTACTATACAATGATTTATTGCTTGTGTTTGTTGAATAAGCATAAAGAGCTTTAACAAAAATAATCACATATGCAATCACAATATTGGTAAATAAATTGCAATTAGATTATTTTCCACAATCGTTCAGCCCTACCAACAATTACTATTTGCAGGAGGACAGTGGATCTGTGGTGTATGAAAACAGAATGACATCCTTGTATGAAGTGGGTGTCGGACCACTTGGTTCCACCACAAGGGACAGCTATTTTTTGAATAGGTGGTTTTATGCTTCTGCATAAATGTTATTCCTTGACTAATGCTACAAGCTCACTGTTTGTTGTCCAGGCTTCTCTTCCAGTGTAGGTACTCTGCTACTTCTGTGGAAGCTCTGGTTGTGGAGGTCAACACTGTTCCTGCACCTCCATCAGTAGCTGCTCCTGGACCCCTCTGGGTGAAGCTTAGACTGGCAAATGGTCAATGTGTCACTAAAGGCTGTGCAGAAGGTAAATATCTGTCCCAAGTATGCATAAGTATTTTCTAAAACTCCAGATTGCAGCAGTTTCTGGCTTAAACACTGGTATTCTTCCTCAGGGGATGAGGCGTACACATCCTACTACAGTGCTGCTGATTATCCGGTCACAAAAGTCCTGCGGGAGCCTGTGTATGCTGTGGCTTAACTCTTTTCACCCTGTTAGATCTTCATCCATTGTAGTACAGCGGTGTGCCATCCCTCTTCTGGCTCCTGAGAGCAAAGCTGCACTAGGCAAAGTGAGTGCTTGCTGTAAACCGACTTCAGGAACCAGTACCGTCGCAAGGGCTGTGCCAAGTGTGCAACTGTAAAGGGCCTCGTGCCTCCCTAGGGCCTCGCGCAAAGTGACAGCTGATTTGATGTAAAACCAATAGTTAATGTTTTTGTCTTTGAACTTTGAAATACTATTGTTAAAAGACATAGCTAACAATGAGACTGTATTAACTTATGTAGTAACTTACAATAGTTCTGTGCGTGTGATGTCATCTCTAGATGTTTTAAAGTCTGAGAATGCAAAAAGCAACAAAATGGTCAGACATCCATTTAGCGCATGTTCAGGAAAACGACTGAAAAACAGCGCTGGTTCTCAATTCAGTCTGTTTTACTGACTGAGAAATTGCTTCAGATTCAGTGACAGCAGTCCAAATGAATTCAAGTGGATTCAGGCCGTTGTGCAAACACGTTTGACCCATACTTCATTTAATCATTAAAAAAGTGTGCACAGCGCAATTCTGTTACACAGTTTAACTTGAACCTAATGCTGTTAAAGCTATGGTCTACGATTTCAAAGATTGTTCATTATTAATAACCTCATTTAGATGCTGGTTATGGTTCTACAGTACAATCCTAACAATATGAAGAGAAAAAAGAATGAAAAAAATCCATTCACTCTATTGGGTGTACACCCACAGAGAACAATGTTACATTGGTTAACGGCTCTCATCCAATCCCCTGCTCCACTCGCGTTTCCCTCCGACCGCACCCCACCCCGCCCCTTCTGCGACATGAAACTTCGCGGGCAAGTAGGCAGCATCAACTCAGCAATGGAGAAAAACCAACAAACAGACAGCAGCAAGCGGCCCCTGCTCGCCCCAACATTCAAGGTTGGAATAAAGAGAAAGTCAATTGAGGAAAGAGCAGAGATTAAAAAAAAAAAAATGTGAAGAACGCCGGACTCAAAGCCGAATCAATATAGGGTCCACCGTTGCCCGTTGGAGGAAGCATCAGAGAAACCTTTGGACTTAAAACCGACGCTGATTTTTTGTTGAGCAGGTAAACATTTATTTATACTTTTATTGTGTGGTGTATTACATAAATAGCTTTTTATCAGTCTGACAACATGATCATGCTGCCGGTCGGCATTGGAATGTTAGCCGTTTTGCATCGCCTATCTCGGGTCAAAGTAATTATATTGCTTGAAGTGCTTGACTGTTTCAATAGGCCTAACGTTAGCGGTTTTCTGTTCGAGCCGATAGAACATTGCATGTGTTGCTAATCTAGCGTGGGCGTGAACTCAAACGTGTGCCTTTGAGCTATCAACATCTGTTCCGATGTTTACTCCTGCTTGACTGAGTGACGTTGTTCAGGTCGTTTCCCGGTGGGAGGGATCAGGTAGCACAGAGGGGAGGGGTGTGCGTGTGGAGGGGCGGGATGAGTTTTTTTAAAAATTCAAAAGACTGATTTTCAACATCGTAGACTACAGCTTTAAACTGTTAAACTGACTATACAAATTTTTTTTCTTAAATATCCACGTAAACAACATTGTTCATCACTATAGCAACAGTAGACCCCCTTTGATACATCCCAGGGCTTCACACATCACGTACGCACATTCATTTTGCACAGATTTTGATTAAATGCTTATGATTCAAACATTTTTTTTTTTTCCAGCAAGAGATGCTAACATCAAAACCATCTCTAGTGGGCAAACTGTTGTGTCTAGTGGAGAAGTTAACCTGGTCATGTGAATTTAGTGGTTTTAATAAACCTCTGTTTCTTTCATGACTGTTCTCCATTTGGTTTATTGGGCCACACTACTAAACCAGAGTTTGTTTTGGTTTTTACTTCAAGGTTGTGCTTGACTTGAACTAAACAAGCCAAGCTTCTGCCCAAGCCTGACATATTGGCCAAGCTCCGATTGCTAACCTGCCTGTATTTATATTCAAGCATGCTAAGTCCCTCTGGTCACTTTTTGGCTATTTTTATAATGCTATATGAAAGCTTCCCCCCTGTTTAAGTAGACTGGTGCATTCAAAGCTGGTTTAGTCCCTTAACTGGACTCCCACCTGGGTTGCTGTCTACAGGCCTGTTTACACCTGGTACTAAAGGCCCGGGTATACTTCGTCCGTCCGCGTTCGTGCACCGTCCGCATAACGTAATTTTCGTCATGCTCGTGGCCGGCCGCACACCCCGTCCACACGCAGCCCAAATTTCGAGACCGCGCGGACAGTCTGCGTGCAACAGCGCATGCGCCAGCAGTACAGAAGAGTCCACTAGGTGGCAATATGCACAGTATTGAGCACAGTGTTCAGCCATCGAAGAAGAGTGTGCAAAGACAGATTTAAAAACAACACGCTTGAAAAAAAGAGAATTTTTGATTCTTCAGTGTTTCTTCCAAACTATGTTGCAATGGTGGATGCACTACAGTTCTTCTCCGATCATGCCCAGCGAATGTCCCGTTGATGACAGGACTCAGTGTTGCCCTCCGATGTCTGGTAGAGCATAGAAAAAAAAATGTACTGTGAATGTGTCGAACGCGATCATCTGCGCGCATCCGTGGTGTAGTAAGCCTTGTTTATACCAAGCGGCAACCTCCCGCAGTTTCTCTTGAAGTCAATACGGAAGTGCCTTAAACTGCAATTCAATGACTGGCCGCTAGGGACAGGCTCCAGAAGGGAGCAGAATCTCATTGAGCCCCATGTTAAAATGGCCAACTTTACAGCAGAAAACATGTTTACAGCCTGGTACAAATTGTGGTTTTGGTCTATACAGCTAATTTTGCCCTTCATGACAACTGTGAGGGGGGTGAATTTTTTTATAACTCATTCGTTTACATTATATAAAGCATTAAAATTCTGCATAATTAAGGGCGTGGCCACTTTGAGTGACAGGTGGATAGCCATTTATCTGCTGTCTGTTAGTCATCACGTCACTTAAGCTCCGCCCACGTACCGCCTTTTTGCCCATTTTCTGGGAGTGACGCGCTGCCAAGATGGCAACGGCCATCTCGTCCATACTTTGAGCTTCAGAACAGCTCATCAGAATCCTATGGGTGACGTCACGGAAACTACGTCCATATTTTTTTACAGTCTATGGTTTATACTTTCGCCTGGCTCCGCAGCGCGAGCCACTGCTGACTCCGCGCGCTCCTCCCCAAACGGATGAGTCGTTTATAATTGACGTGCTCGCCATTGTGCTATTCTTTGAAATGACAGAGGGCGACTCGGAGTAATTGTTTTATAAACCATCAGGAAAAAGCGTTGAGAAGAAGGCGACTAATGTACTCAGGTGATGATATTTATTTTAGTACGCTTCACCAAAAACCACACTACAAAAGGATTCTGTAAAACTCAGTAAACCTTGATATCACTTGTGACATGAGAACAAAATATATGCACACATGTATACAAATAAATTAACGATCTCTTAAATATTTCCTAATTTCACTAAACATTTTCATTTAGTTTCGTGATTTTTTTTTTTTTATTAAACATGGATTGTTATTTAAAAGGACTTATTTCTGCTTTTGTAGACTAATTTTGTAAATATAAGCACCTCATTTGTATGTGCAAACTGGGTGCCGGTGTGCTGAGACGTCATGCTCGACGACGACGCGTCCGGGCGCGGAAAGTGAAGTATACCCCGGGCTAGCTGTATCAGTTTGATTACAAGTGGACTATGCTTAATACAGGGTCTAAAATATTGAGCTTGTCCTACAATTTTAACCTTCATGAAATTAGTCTTAATGTCTATGTGTCTTAATGCTCTGGCGGAAGTGATGGCGTCAACTACCGCTTGTGGTAGGTCACCTAGAACCTCTAGAACCACCTAGAACCATGGAGTTTCCAGAGGTCCGGACACGGGTGCCACAGGGTGCCCCGTCTCTGAGTTAGGAGGTCCTTCCTCAGAGGAATGGGCCAGGGAGGTGCTGTCGTGAGGAGCACTAGTTCCGGGAACCAAGTCCTGTTGGGCCAATACGGAGCTACCAAGAGGAGCTGCTCCCCGTCCTCCCTGACCTTGCACAGTGTCTGTGCAAGAATGCTCACTGGGGGAAACGCATATTTGCGTAGGCCCCGGGGCCAGCTGTGTGCCAGGGCATCCGTGCCGAGGGTTCCCTCGGTCAGGGAATAAAACAACTGGCAGTGGGTCGTGTCGGGGGCGGCAAACAGGTTGATCTGTGTGGCCCCAAAACGACTCCAGATCAGCTGGACCACCTGGGGGTGGAGTCTCCGGGGAGCACCGGTAACCGTGGCAGCTCATCGGCCGCACGATTGAGCGGGCCCGGAATGTGAATGGCGCGAAGGGACCTCAGATGCTTCTGACTCCACAGGAGGAGATGGCGGGCGAGTTGGGACATGCGGCGGGAGCATAGACCACCCTGTTTGTTGATGTACGCAATGGCCGCAGTACTGTCCGTCCGGACCAGAACATGCTTGTCTTTGAGCGGCGTTTTGAAGCGGCTGAGAGCAAGACGAACTGCCAGCAACTCCAGGCAATTGAAATGCCATTGCAGTTGGGGCCCCATCCACAGACCCGAAACTGCAAGCCCGTTGTACGTGGCACCCCAGCCAGTGGATTAGGCATCCGTGGCGACAACAGAATGCCTGGACACTTGTTCTAGAGGCACTCCTGCCCGTAGAAATGAAGGGTCCGACCACGAGCTGAAGGTTTGGCGGCATCTCGGCGTCACTTGGACACGGAGGGACCCGCTGTGCCACGCCCCTCTCGGGACTCGGTCGTGTAGCCAGCGTTGAAGCGGTCTCATATGGAGCAGTCTCATATGGTCTACCGACTGGACGCGCTCCTCGGTGAGGCGCGCTGTCATGGCGACCGAGTCGATCTCCATCCCGAGAAAAGAGATCCTCTGTACGGGACAGAGTTTGCTCTTCTCCCGGTTGATCCGAAGACCCAACTGGCTGAGGTGCCAAAGCACCATGTCCCTGTGTTCGCACAACTGACCCCGCGACTGAGCAAGGATCAGCCAGTCGTCGAGGTAGTTGAGATGGCGAACACCACGCTCTCTCATGGGAGCAATGGCCGCCTCCGCGACTTTCGTAAAGACACGGGGCGACAGGGACAGCCCGAAGGGCAGGACTTTGTACTGATATGCTCGTCCGTCGAGTGCAAAGCGTAGAAACGGTCTGTGTCGAGGAAGAATCGAGACATGAAAGTACGCGTCCTTCAGGCCGATCGCTGCAAACCAATCTTGGGGATGGACGCACCTGAAGATGCGTTTCTGCGTCAACATTCGGAACGGCATCCTGTGCAGGGAGCGGTTCAAGTATCGCAGATCCAAGATCGGTCGTAACACGCCGCCTTTCTTGGGTACAATGAAGTATGGGCTTTAGAACCCGGACTTCATATCGGTTGGAGGGACCGGCTCTATCGCGTACAAGGGGGTCATCGGCACCACAGACGTACCCGCAGTGGGGCAGCGTAGCGGAACGCAGGGACCCGTGGACAACATGGGAGTGGTCTGTGGAAGGGTCTGGGTGAGAGACACACAAACCTGCATCCGCTGGGGGGGCAGGCGAGTGTGAGGCGGTACATTGAGTGCGTCCCGACAGCAAGCGCCCCCCGCTGGCAAAGGGAGAGGCGTCCGAGGGGAACGAGGCATGGTAGCGTCGCATACCGCCAGACACACTCTCTTGGCACCCAGAGATGTTGGAAACTGCTCTTTTATTGATAATTTGGGTACCCCTGGCACTGGGGCCAGTGGCGGAACAGAAAAAACAGAACACAAAATTCTCCCCCGGCCCTCCTCCGGGGGAAGGAGTGGTGCTGCAGCCATCTCCTGAAGAGCAGTTTCCTCCATCTCTGGGTGGCCCGTCTCAGGGTCTCTTACGACAGCGCTTGCCACCTGGCTTGGCAGCGGCCTGAGCGGGATGGATATCCTTCCCGCGGCCAGCTCCACGCCTCCGCCTGGGTGGAGGCTGCTGCTGGGCTGAGGCGGGAGCGGGGGCGGGGGCGGCGGCAGGTGGACGTCCTCGGCGACAGGCAGATGGAGGTGCTGCGGCCGGTGGCAGGGTGGAGGCAGCAGCGGACCGCCGGGGCAGGATGTGTTTGATCGCCTCTGTCTGCTTCTGGGCGGCCGAGAACTGCTGGGTGAAGTTCTCGACCGTGTCGCCGAACAACCCGGCCGATGAAACGGGGGAGTCCAGGAACCGGTTCTTGTCGGTCTCCCTCATGTCGGCCAGGTTGAGCCAGAGATGTCGTTTCTGGACCACTAAGGTGGACATCGCCTGACCAACGGAACGGACTTTCGTCGCCTGGAGGGCGAGGTCCATCGCCGTCCGGAGCTCCTGGAGGAGCTCTGGGTCAGGCCTACCCTCGTGCATGTCCATGAGTGCTTGGGCTTGGTGCACCTGAAGCAGCGCCATGGCATGCAAGGCGGACGCGGCCTGTCCGCAGGACCTGTAGGCCTTTGCAGTCAGACTGGACGAAAACCTACAGGCTTTGGACGGGAGACGAGGGTCACCGCGCCAGCTGGAGGCAGTCGCCGGACACAGTTGCATCGCGACGGCCCGCTCAACTGGTGGGATCCCCTCGTACCCCTTGGCCTGCCCGCCATCAAAGGTAGTGAGGAAGGAGGAGCCACCAGGTCTGTTTCTGGCACTAAAGGGTGTCGTCCACGACCTGGTAAGCTCCTCATGCACTTCTGGGAAGAATGGCACTGGGGCGGGACGCTGAGAACCATAGCCGTCAACTCAGGGTCCGACTCAACCACAGCCACTCTCCCAGAGGGAGGCAGTGCAGCTGAATCATCATCCTCCGAGGACTGGAACTCCCCCTCCGATGCAGCGATCGGCATCTGCTCATCCGCGGGTGCCCCGAAGGAAATCGCCGGCCGCCCATGGGAGGGACCAACAACCTCCTCCGGAAGCACCACCGGCTGCGGCGCTTGTGAGGGTTCAGGGGCCTGCGGAGGTATGCTCGGCGGGTTTGCCCTGAACGTGATCCTCAGGTCACCCCGGCCATCCGTCGAAGTAGGTCTATCCTGGGGGATAGCTCTAGATCGAGGTATAGGGAGGGGGACTCCACCTTCTCATAGGTAGGCGATTCTCGACCTAAGCCGGAGATAGCCATGTTCCCGCAGTGAGAACATGAACTATCCACAAACGCTGCCTCAGCGTGCTGTACGCCTAGGCACGTGAGACAGCGATTGTGACCGTCAGCGGGCGAGAGGGAGCGACCGCATCCAGAAACGCACGGGTGGAATGACATCTTGAAAAAGTGGCAGTGTCACACCCGTGTTGCTCTTTTTGTGAGGAAACACTCTTTTCAGAAGTGCTGAAGCACCCAGGGAAGACCGCGGCAACACACAGGAAACGCCCACCGAACCAACAGGTTGCTGTGAGAACAGCAGTTGTTTCACCAGAAGCAGCTGAGTCTCGCGGTCAAGCTGGATATCGCTGTCACACCAGCACAGCGTCCCTCTTCTCTTTATCTCTGATACTCTCTTGCTGAATAAACAGGAAGGCAGTCTGCAACTCTTCATCAACACCGTTCGGCTCCGAAGTGAATGACGTCAGTGTGTTGCTCTCGCTTCCTATTTATACCCGCAGCGCTGGGCGGAGCGCAAGATGCAAATCTCGCACGCCAATGGCCCATTGGTCCATTCTCTAAATCTCGAAGCTGATAGGGGCTCTCTGAAGTGATCCCAATTCGTCGGTACAACCGACGTACGTCGAAGTGACCGACTGAAAGGGAACTATTTTTGGCATTCATAAACTTAATTGCTGTACTTAAATGGAAGGGATGCACTGCAACTCTAAACTCATGTAGGCTACAGTACGTATTTCTACCCAGACAGATGACACATCCCAACCTCATCCTTTTTTTTGCTACAATTTCCCGTCAAAAAAAAAAAAAAAAAAAAAAAAAAAACTTTTTTTTTTTTTCGCAATAAGAAAAGCAGGTCATTTTGGTGCAAGAAATCCTGACTAACATTATAAATGGACATGTGGGAAAATGTTTTTGTTTTTTAAGTATTAATATAATATATGTGTTTATCCTTTAATAACATCAAACCGGTTTGGCATTCACTTGAAATTGAGAGCAAGAGAAAGTGGCATATATCTATTCCATCATTTTACTAGATGGCTCTCTGGTGGGCAAAGAGTGCATATGAGTAGGTGGTAAGTGTGTCTAATGTGTTTAATGTACGCCTGCTCAAAACGTGCCAATAAAACAACAACCATGATAATCAAGAGCGACTCAACACATGCTTAGAATCCCATAATCACTGAAAATATGTCAAATGAATACCTTCAGCAACATGTAGATTTATCTAAGACCAACACAATGTCACACACAAAGACGAAGAGCAGTGTCACCATGAAATCAAAATGGATTTCTTGTTGTTGTTTTTTTTTATGGAATATTGCAGTATTTATTATAAATTATTTATCCATGCACACACATTTGTTTTGTATAGTGACAGCACAAATTACATACTACTTTCTAAAGGTAAAAAAAAGCCAAGTATGTTATCTTTGCTCTTTGAAGTTTGTCTCTTAGGCAACAGACAGCTGAGAAATGGTCTTTTATGCAAAAGACTTAGGAGGTGATTATTTTAAGATATAACCTAAAGAGCACATAAAAGGTCCACATTTAAAGGGACAGATAAAGGCTCAGGTTAGAACAGCCAAACAAATAATTACTATAAAAGTCAGTCCTGTCACTGCCTGAGCTAAATGCCACAGAAATAAAGGCGCTTGATGCAGATATCTAAGACAAGGGGAAATAGTACCATATAACCTGAAAGAGGTGTGTGTGTGCCTGTGCGTGTGTGTGTGTGCGTGCATGCATGTGTTCGTGCGTACATGTTTTTCTATCCTGGTGGGGACTACAACCTGAATGCACACAGACTCATGGGGGACTTGTGTCACCATGGGGACCTAAATTGAGTTCCCCATGAGGAAACAAGCTTATAAATCATACAGATTTAGGCCCCATACCCTCAGAGTTACGTTTAGCTGTGTACGTAAAAAATTTGTATCATATCAGCGCTTCGTCCAGACGGTTCCGGCGTTTTGGGAGCCTGAAACCACTTTTTTTTTTAATCAGGTCCCAGAGTAGATAAATCTGAAAAAGACACCCTTGCATTTCATTTGTACAGCCAATCCGTACCTTTTGTGAAATGATGATGTCATCACCCCATGTCAGACACCGCATGTGCATGCTCCAAGTCTTCTTCTCTGTTTTTAGTGTATCTATGTGGCAGAATTACAGCACCACATACTAGTCTGGCATGTTTACTACATCGTTTTGAGTCGGTTTCAGTGGTTTCATGTATGCAGATATTTCTTGAGACAAGGAAAAAAAAGATTGGATAGGAAAAGCTCTGGCTTCGTGTGGATGTGGCCTTAGTTTTTTTGAAAATGCTAAAAGTTTTCTGTGATGGGTAGGTTTAGGTGTAGGGTTAGTGTAAAGGATAGATCAGTCCTGCCGCTGGCCGTCTTGGTGCCCTAAGTGTAATTACTTTTTGATGCCCGTGATCGTGACTTTGTAGAGAATGAGTGGCGGCACTGGATAGAATATACAGTTTGTACAGTATAAAACCCATTATGTCTATGGAGAGACCCCACAAAGATAGTAAAACGTGTGTGTGCGCGCACGTGTGTGCGTGCGTGTGCGTGTGTGCGTGTGCGTGTGCGTGTGTGTGTGTGTGTGTGTGTGTGTGTGTGTGTGTGTGTGTGTGTGTGTGTGTGTGTGAAGTTTAGGCTTTAGGTTAGTTGTTTGACTTTACTAGAATGTATTTTACTTCCTTGGCATTTAAGTGGTTCATTTAATAAACAAGTCAATGATTCATATGAACCATCTCTTTGTAAGCGTAAAGGAAACCTGAGCAAGTGTTGTCTTTAAATATTTTGTTCAAAACTATTCAGCACAATTTCAAAAATTTAATTTTCGGGTGAACTGTCCCTTTAAATATAGCTTGACCTTCCAGTTAAAGGAATGTTAAAACGTATTCGTTTTTATAATAGTTTAATCTTTGTTGTTAATGTTTGTTGTTACTTTTTATCCATTTGAGCCTTTTTTAATTAATATTTCTACATTTACAATGAATGACTATTCAACTGTATTGTGCCTTCTAAAATATAATTAACCACAGTGGAGAAAAGTGTCCTTGTACTATAGAAAATATCTTTCTTTAGTTTGTTAGAGCTGCCAACACATTCCCTCGTTTATTCAACGAAAAGAACGCTTGCTTTTTCAATGTTTGCGCCGAATATAATTGTGACTTAGTCAGAGGAAGGTTATCTTAACAATAATCCGTTTCTGTGACAGACTGGAACAAGCACAGGCATGATTAGACCTCTTTAGCACAGTCGGATATTCTGCCAAGACCTGAAGAAAAACAGCTGGTGAAATATGCGAGTAAAAGAGAAAAGCATGTGTGTTTTTGAAACGTAGGAAAGTCTCAAATAGATTGTTTTCATTCACCCATGAAAGCCTCAGTGGTGCAGGCACTGGGAGCACAGGACACGTCTGGCTAATATGTATTTGATGAAACATATTAATATTCTTCCGACAGCTTTTGGAGTGAGCTTCTGAGGGAACAATATGACCTAATATTAAGTTAATAGCATCTAAGGAAAAACCATATATGAGATTTAATGTAACAGTGCAGAATAGAGATGAGTATGAAATGCATGAACACACACTTACATACAGTACACACATTCTGCCCTTGTGTGCTGACATTTGCTCCTAAACAAGCTGCAGGCTGTGAGTGTATTTCTATATATCTGTACACATATGTGAACAAATTACACAGCTCCAGTGAAGATGACCTAGAGGTCAGGTTAGAAAGTCAAAAAATATACACTAGGCAATTTTATACTATATTAGACTTCAGTCTGTCATGTTTATACGCCTTTCTCTTTATTAATCTAGCTCCGTAAACGCTGATACTCATCCTGCTGACAATGTGCTTTGGAAAAGCTCGTGATTAACAATTATGCTTCCACATTTTGATGATTTAATAAAAACAGAATTATTAACTGTAATTGATTTGCTAGTCATTTTACTGAATAAGCCAACCACATAATTAGATTCATGGGACTGGTTTCATGTTCCACACTGCAACTGATTCTTTCGCCAAAGAACATCCAGTTAATTCATGGCTAATGTCAATCAACATAGCATACTGTAGCACTAATACAGCTTGTGAGCTCTTGTTTGACGTAGTTATACTTTCAGCCAAATTGTATTTAAAAAATGAATATGTTTTCCTTTTCATTAATTTTACACATTTCATGAATTTGTTTTACTGTACATGGTTTGAAAATTAAGCTAATTGTGCCTGAGGCTACTTATTGAATAAAGTTAACTAGATCTGGACTTGCTAATTAGATCTCCCTTAGTAGTTGCTAATTATACTTGATTACTGTCTTTTTTTAATTGAATAAACATTGACTGATGCTTTTGGGAAAGAAGAATCACTGAATTCATGGCTCACAATTATAGACGCTTTTCACATTTCTGGGTTTCTTAGTGCGGAAGTCGTCATAGTTGGGTTAAATATTATAGCTGTGAATGAGAGAATACATTAAATATTTTTGTGTGTGCCCATTTGCTCAAATAGCAAAAGAAAAAAGCCACACTAGGGATTTCACAACTTTCAAAAAGAGGGACAAATAGAGTGAGATTGATAACGGCAGTCAAAAGAGAGAAATATGTTGTTGTTTTTTTACCATCACTCCCATAGACGCTGTATTAGAAACCCTCACAGCAGCGGTAACTTGTTTTTTGTAATTTGATGCAAAAGTAATAAAATACAAGTATGAGTGTTAAAAATGTACATATATATATAAAAAGAAAATGAAAATACCAAAAACGTTGCAGGATTTACGAAATTGATGACCATTAAAACCCTCATCACAGTCTGTGAAAAGGGTCTATAGAGCTCCGGAGGTTGACTGTCACATATTCCCTGTGTGTTTGTTGACACTGAGTTATTTCCTGTCCTGTGCCATGTGTTGTAGTCCTTTGTAGTTTTTCATGTTGTATTAGTTCTCCCTGGTGGTCTAGTGGTTAGGATTCGGCGCTCTCACCGCCGCGGCCCGGGTTCGATTCCCGGTCAGGGAACCAGGACATAGAGCCAAGACTGGCATAGATGGGCCTGGGAACAAGGTTAACGAGGTAACAAAAGGGAGTGGCTAAATGGGAAACACCTGGGAGAACTAATACAACATGAAAAACTACAAAGGACTACAACACATGACACAGGACAGGAAATAACACACAGGGAATATGTGACATTGACGTCACGCATAACTCCGCCATTTTGGCAGGCAATCAGGGGAGCGCTAGGGCGGCTGTTGCATTGGTATCTATAAAATAATTTAAAACCAGAGTGTTTAAACCTTTCTATTTCAAAATGATGGACAGTTGATGTGTGCCAGGATGCCAGAACAGGCGGGGGAAAGCAAAGGGGAACTCATTTTATCATAGTAAGTTGTTGAATGGCCGTGATTTTCAGTTTATTCTTCATTCTTAACTAGTACTTTTGCCTCACGTAACTATGGTAAAAATAAGTTCCCATTAAACGATACTTAATCATGAATAACCGAAGCTCTTTTATATATAAATAACATTCAGAAACTGTAGGCTATTTGAAAGGAAATTAAGGATCAATAAATAAATACTGAAACAAAAAAAATAAGAAATGGCAATTATTGATTATGACTGATTTTATTTGACATGCACAACACAGACCGGTGCGCAGTTTTGGACGGGTTCGTGTTAACCGCTAACATATAACGTTAATCTATTCACATGTTTTCTCTCTTAAAATGTAAGCACGTGTAGGCCTATATCATTTTCATATACATGTAAAGAATTGAAGTCTGTCATGTAAAACAAGAGCGTATTGATGCAGTCTGCTATTCCAACCCATTCTCACTCCCAAGGCGTCAAAATAAAATATCAATACAACATATCAAACATACCGCATGGGTATATAAGGAAGTATGTGGGCAATATCACATTATGTTTCTGCATCGGAGCCAAGAGCATCTCTTCACTCCTGCAAGCCTGAATTCTGAAGTCCTCTCTTCAGTCTTCGAGACGAGCGGTTCTCCAGGGTGTTGGTGTGACGGCGCGTTCCAGCGATCTCACATTGCCTGCCTGCTGATCTGTGCAGTGATCTGCAACAGCTGTGTGTGTTTTCCCTGGGCGCTTCAGCACTCTGCAGAGCTTTCCTCTCACAAAAAGAGCTTGCGCATGGCACATCTTTTTCAAGGCGGTTCGCCCGTGCACTTCCGGGTGTGATCGATCTCCGTTGCTGTCTATGGGCACATTCACTGCTCGTTGTGTTTGGGCTTCAGCATGTTCGGGCAGTGATTGTGGATGTGTCATGTTCCCACTGCGGGAACGTGACCATCGCAATGTTGCGGTCGAGACTCTGCCATTCCCCAATCTACCGTCTCTGAGGGAGGTGGTACTTTGGCTGGTGGCCAGGGTGACCTGAGGGCGGTGCTGTGGTATTAAGAACCCCGACGATACGTTCCTCGGGCCACGCCCCCCTCTCGCACATCGCTTCCCGCGAGTGCTGGACTGAAACAGCGGCCCGTCTCTGACGCCTTGTTCATTTCGTTCACACTCCAGATAGCAGTGAGATGTCGATCGCGGCATCCCAAGGTGGGCTAGAGTCCTTTGGGGATGACGATTAGGTTGTACTCCACCTTCGGGTGTGTCAGCGCTGCCTGATCCGACCTAGAGTTGACAGCTATGTTATCTCGGGCATGTTATCTTGTGTGGACCTCCGCCCTGTCGTGAGTGCTTGTGGCTGCGCTATTTTTTTTGTGCCTTTCGCTCCCGAGGTGCATGAGGAGATCACGCAGTCCCGGAAGTCCCCGTGCTTCCGTGACCGTTCGGTGGCCTCCTCCGCCTTCTCTGCCCTCGATAGGGCCGCGGCCTAGGGTACACTGGGGTCCCCCCCACTGTTGAACACTCTGTTGCGCACTACGGTTTCCACGGAGGGCTTCGACGTGGCGTGTCTTTCCTAGCACCCTCCCAAAGCCTGTAGGCTCGTCTACTTCGGTGGCGTGGTCCTGCAGAGCTACTAGGTGGGCCGCCGCCCCTTTTCACATGCACGAGGATGGAGCCGACCCAGGGCTCTTCAATGAGCTGCGTGCCGCCACTGATCCCGCCCTCCGGGCGGTGAAGATGGCCACACGCTCCCTGGGTCGGGCGATGTCCACAGCTGTGGTCTGGGAGAAACACCTGGCCTTACCTGGTGATGTGGGGGAGGTTGAGTGAGCCCGCCTCCTCAACTCGCCCATATCACAGACTGGCCTCTTCGGCGGTGCGGCTGAGAACTGCGCCCAACGGTTCTTGGCCGCCCAAGAGCAGACTGAGGCTGTAACACGTACTGCCCCGGCGGCTAGCTGCTGCACCCAGCCGCCGGCTCAGTCGCTTCAGTCCGCTCGCCGCCGAGGGCACCCTCCCTCCTCTCGCCCGGCCCCAGCAGCAGCCTTCATCTGGGCCGCGCCGTGGAGGTGGTTGTAGGATGACGCCTAGTCCGCTCCTCAGCCTGGTTAAACGCCAGGCTGGAGGTGGACAACTCAGAGATGGGTCCCGGTTCTTTTCAGGGGATGGTAGCAGGGCCTCTCCTTCCCCCGGTGGAGGGCCGGGGGAAAATCCTTCTGGATTTGGAAAGAACTGGTGTCCCCATCTCTGAGGTCCCAGAGACCGGTGATGGCAGTGTGTGCCACCTCCGGGCCGCGCCGCTCTCGTCTCTCTCTGTTGCCAGCCTCTTCTCAGAGCAGTCCCCAGTGGAACGTGCGTCTTTCCCTGGTCTCCTCTGTCAGGACGCAGCTGCTGACTGTGCCCCCACACCGGGACGCTACGCCTCCCACGTCCGGGCCAGTCACGCTGCCTCGCTGCCCCACCCGGGGTACGTCTGTGGTTCGAGTGACCCCGCTGGTCAGTTCCTGGGAGCCTGGCAATAGCTTCAGGGACCGTCCACTGGGTCGCGAAGACCATCAGGCTCGGTTACGCGATTCAGTTCGCACAGGCTCCTCCGCGCTTCCGGGGAGTCCGTGCTCCATGGTGGGGCCCAATAAAAGGCCCCAGTCATGCGTGCGGAGGTTGCCACCCTACTGGCGAAGGGTGCGATCGAGCCTGTCCCTCCAGCCGAAGTGAAGTCTGGCTTCCTCAGCCCTTACTTCATTGTACCCTAGGAAACCGGTGGGTTATGGCGAGTCCTGAACCTGCCCGTCCTGAACCAATCCCTTCACAGGCTTCTGTTCAGGATGTTGGTAGCGAACGCCTCCTCAGACGTGTTCGTCCAGTAGATTGGTTGCAGCGATCGACCTGAAGGACGCTTACTTCCATGTCTCCTTCCTTGACGAGGACCGTTCCTACGGTTTGCTTTGAGGGGCGGACATTCAGAACACGGTCCTCCCATTCGGCCAGCTCTGTCCCCTCTTGATTACACATAGTCTTTCAAGGCAGCCCTTGCGCCACTCAGGCAGCACGGAGTTCGCATCCTGAACTACCTCGACGACTGGCTCATACTGAGTCACTCTCGAGAGCAGGTGTGCGAACACAGAGTCCAAGTGCTCCGGCACTTAGCCCGCCTGGGTCTTCGGGTCTGGGAGAAGAGCGACTCTGCCCCGTGCAGAGGATCTCTTTTCTCAGTATGGTTTCCGACTCGGTCGCCATGTGCATGCTGCTTACCAGTGAGCGCACGCAGTCACTGCTGACTTGCCTTAGTTAATTCGAGAGCAAGAGTGTGGTCCCACTGAAGTTATTTCAGAGGCTCCTGGGGCATATGGCATCTGCAGCCACGGTAACGCCGCTCGAATTGCTTCATATGAGACCACTTCAGCTTTGGCTTTGCGATCGAGTCCCGAGATGGGCATGGCATTCGGGCATGCTCCGGGTCCCAGTGACTCGGGCCTGCCTGCAGACCCTCACCCCGTGGCCGAACCTCATTTCTACGGGCCGGTAGCCAGTTTCCAGGCATATTGTTGTCAACAGATGCCTCCTCCACGGGCTGGGGTGCCATGTGCAATGGGCGTGCGGACAGGACCCCTGCGCCTCCTGCATGTCAATTGCCTCGAGTTGCTGGCAGTACGGTTCGCCCTGCTCCCGCCGTATGTCTCAACTCGTCCGCCATCTCATCCTATGGAGTCAGAAGCATCTGAGGTCCCTTCGGGCTGTCGATGTCTCGGGAGAACTGAACCATGCAGCCCACGAGCTCACGGTCTCAGCCACTTCCTGGAGATTGGAGACTCCATCCCCAGTCGGTCCAGCTGATTGGGAACAGTTCGGCGATGCAGCCCACGAGCTCACGGTCTCAGCCACTTCCTGGAGATTGGAGACTCCATCCCCAGTCGGTCCAGCTGATTGGGAACAGTTCGGCGACGCACAGGTACATCTGTTGCCTCCCACGACTCTTCCCTCTGCTGCCTGTTTTATTCCCTGACCGAGGGCATGCTCGGCACGGATGCGTCAGTCGTCGAGTCGAGCTTAAGTTCTTGTCAATGAAGACTTTGCTCCTGACCGCATTGGCCTCCATCAAGAGGGTATGGGACCTGTAGGCATTTTTGGTTGACGAAGCGTGCCTGGAGTTTGGGCCGGCTAACTCTCACGTGATCCTGAGACCCCGGCCCGGATATGTGCCCAAGGTTCCCACCACTCCATTCAGAGACCAGGTGGTGAACCTGCAAGCGCTGCCCGTGGAGGGGGCAGACCCAGCCTTGGCATTACTCTGTCCAGTACGCGCTCTCCGCGCTTACGTAGACAGGACGCAGTGTTCAGGACCTCAAATAACAGCTCTTTGTCTGTTATGGTGGAGAGAGGAAGGGAAGAGCTCTCTCAAAGCAAAGGCTGTCTCACTGGTAAGTGGACACCATTGTTTTGGCTTACCAGCAGCAAGGTCGACCATGTCCCCTTGGGGTTAGGGCCCACTCCACTGGAGTGTGGTCTCCTCTTGGGCTCTTGGGCACATGGCGCCTCGCTAACAGACAAAAGCAGAGCTGCAGGCTGGGCGACACATAACACGTTCGCCAGATTCTACAATCTCCGAGTGGAGCCTGTGTCCGACTATGTACTCGCCTCTGCTAGTGGCCGGTAAGGGACTAGGCTCAGGTGTCTTCGCTTGCTCGCCATTCCACTCCATGGACTGTATACAGTGTACCTTGGTATTCCAGTGTTAAGTGGGAGTCCTTCATCCGTACTAGCCTTACGACAGGGCGCTCGAACTTCGCAGAGCACTGGAAGACAGCAGAGTGGCGTGATTATATTGGGACCCCCATTCGTTAGTCACTAACGTTACGTCGTAGTGACTGAACGAAAGGAACGTCTTGGTTACGTATGTAACCCTCATTCCCTGAGGAGGGAACAGAGACGTAACGTCCCTTTGCCACTAACGTCGTCAAGCTCAGTCTGAGGCTGTGCAGTACGCTCAGCCATCAGAAAGTGAGTGCTTCTAACTGACTTCAATTTTCTGCGTTGAAGTCTATGGGGTCTATGGCTAATACAAGTACAGTCACATGTATTTATAGCAAAAACTGACCAAAAACTGTATAAAAGTATTAACTCATTTTGCATTCAAGTCTTCTGAAGTCATACAATGTCTTTATGTTAAGAACAGAGTTGATATTAATGTTTTAATCGCTGAAATTATGCCTGAAATGATCCCGCCTCTCCGTGAACGCACTCATTCCTATTTCATTCAAATAATACACACAACTCTTTAGCATGACGCAATCGGTCATAAGACACACGAGAACCAATTACATTTTACAATCAAAGCTGACGTAATGACGCAATTGGTCACGAGACATACGAGAACCAATGCAATTTCACTATGAAAACGGACGTAACGAGCGGCAATATTTGAAATTGAATGTGTTCATAATCTTCGGCGGATGGAGACACTGATCGCTTTTGGGGATTTCCTTCACACAAATCAATCGCTTGGCCTCGGAATACTCGGAATATTTGTACTTTTTGAATAAATTGTGCATGCAGTCGTATCTGCCTGTTATATCTGTGTTTTATATACCACACAAATGGGTAGGTTTAGGGAGGGAATGGGGTTGGGTTACGTGTAAAAACGTGTTGGCTGATTAAATTGAGAATCCCACTCCAACATTGCAAAAATATTTAGTAGTGCATAAGTTGTAACTTAGTGCCCATTTACTTCAAAACTAGGCTAGTTGTAACTTGCTCACAGCTGGTGCAAAAGGTGTCCTGACAGGAAAGCTCCTTTATCGATAGCACCCCGGGGGCATTATAGGGATCTGTTATGTTTAATCTATTAAGTTTTGCAATGTACATATTTGTCTTTTGAATTAAAGTGCACAGTGAACTCCGTTGCCTTGAAACTCATGCTGGCGCCGGGTTGTTCCTGCCTGCCAAAATGGCGTCGTAAACAGAATGGGTCACGTAACCTCCGGAGCTCTATTGTATGTTATCAAAAGTATTTTTTAATTAGCATGGGTCTTTCATTCAAAATGTATGAAAAAAATGAAATAAAATCAAAATCTATCTATCTATCTATCTATCTATCTATCTATCTATCTATCTATCTATCTATCTATCTATCTATCTATCTATCTATCTATCTATCTATCTATCTATCTATCTATCTGTCTGTCTGTCTGTCTGTCTGTCTGTCTGTCTGTCTGTCTGTCTGTCTGTCCGTCCGTCCGTCCGTCCGTCCGTCCGTCCGTCCGTCCGTCCGTCCGTCCGTCCGTCCGTCCATCCATTCATCCATCCATCCATCCATGCATCTATCTGACACTTTGCCGACAATGTGATATGGAAAAGCTCTCATGTGCTTCCATAATTCGCTGATATAATGAAAAAAGAACTGATCGCTGTAATTGAATTGCTCATTCTATTGAATTAGCTGACCAAATAATTAGTGGGTAGTTTCATGTTACACACCGCAACTGATTCTTTTGCCAAAGAACAACCAGTTAATTCATGGGAAATGTCAATCAACATAGCATACTGTAGCACTAATACAGCTTGTGAGCTCTTGCATGTTTGTAGTACTTTCAGCCAAATTGTATTAAAAAAATGAATATTTTTCTTTTTCATTAATTTTACATATTTCATGAACTTGTTTACTGTACGTTTTGAAAATCAAGCTAATTGTGCCTGAGGCTACTTATAGTATAAAGTTAACTAGATCTGGACTGGACTTGCTAATTAGATCTCCCTTAGTAACCTCTAATTATACTTGATTACTGTCTTTTTTAATTGAATAAACATTGACTGATGGTCGACAGAGTTTGTTTTTAGTGATGCAATGGCTGCACTTAGTCTTAAATGAATTAAATTTTCTCTTAAAGTAAATTAAAGACATTTTCTAACAAAATTGTTTCTACTAAGTTGGGTACAAGATGAAAGATTGGAGTAACAATTTCTTTCATAAAGTCTATAGAGCATGTGTGGGTCACACAGTGTTAAAAATGTCTATTCATGTCTCTTTATTTCACAGCTTGCGTTTATTTAACAGCCTAGCATTCCTGTAGCTCAATTAGTAGAGCATGGTGCTTAGCAATGTCAAGGTCATGGGTTTGATTCTGAAGGAAAGCATGATCTGATAAAACATGTAACTTAAATGCAAATGCACCAGATGTTCTAAATTACTAGATAGTGTCTACAATGTATATTTAAAAGCAATGTATATATGCTATACAATTACATGACCGATCTAGATAAATATCATCAGCACAGAAAATGTTACATGAAGAACAATTCTGAAAAATGAAATATGTCAACTATAATGTTGTATTAATTGTAAATGACATTTAAAATGCATTTCCATTCCAGCCAGTTTGTGCTGTTTATGTTGTGAATTAATATAAAGTCCCACTTTATATTAGGTGGCCTTAAAGGGGTACTTCAGCACTGGGAAGATGAATGTGTAATTAAACTGGGTCATTTATGTAGTAGAAATGTGAAATTATTTTTTAATTTGGTGCTTTCTAGAAAATGTATTTTTTTTCTCATGTGGGTGAAAGACAACAAGTCCAAGAATGCATTTACTTCGCTACCCAACGAGGCCACTCCCAAAGCCACGGCCACTGGTTATCACTTGCCCACCATGACACTGCCCCCACTGTCGTTTGGATTTTCATAATAATAAAATAATTTAGTTCAGTTAGAGAATAGACGCTACAATTTAAAACTGAACGTGTCTTTTCAATAAAGTGCGAGTGAGCCGAACGAAAGTCACGGCGCAAACGCAGCAGGTGTCAGATTTCATTCATCACAAGAGCGAAGAGCTGAGCAGAGCTGAGGTAAGCGCGGCAGTCATTCACGGCGCGTGTCCAGTCTGGCGCATTTTCAGATCATGACTATGGAAGCTAAACTTTCATAGGAATTCATTGAAAAGTTGAAACACTCACTTTGCTCCGCACCACTCCGTTATGAATGCTCAAGCCGAGCGGCCATGCGCATTTACATTCTGTGAACGAGATCCCACCCCTATGGGTGGGTTGATAACATGCGGAACTAACTCCTACTACTGGCTGTAGTCTCTAGCCTCTGGGCAAAAAATCCTCAGATAACACAAAATGACAATATTTGCATCATCGTAGGTTTTTTTCCAGAAATAAAATGCATAATTCTCTCGTCTCAGGGGGACATGAAGGGGGAAAGTACAATAATTTGAATATACTACCGGGTTTCTACTGATACAAAACTTAATGCTAATCGCTGAAGTAACCCTTTAACTATGTACAAACATTTCAAATAATAATTTGATACAATGCACTTATTGTGTACATACATGCTTTTACATTGTACTTACATTTTTTAAAATACCTGCATGTAATTATATTTGTAATTAATTTCTGTAATTACATTTATAATTACACTGTTGACACCTCCCTTACACGTAACCCTAACCTTAAACCACCACACCACATGTCCCTAACCTTACCCGTATCCCACCTCAATATCAGCACAAGTGTTTTGCAATACAATATGAACACAATAAGTACATTATACTTATTTCTTGATGTAAGTATAGTAGATAAGGCCACCTAATATAAAGTGGAACCAAAACGAAATGAAAAAGATGAAAAGATGAGATGAAAAAGATGATTTTCTTTCATTCCAGCTATCCCTGGCTACACAGTAATGTCCTCTGTAAAGCCAAAGTATTCAGAATTGCTTTTCTCGATATAATGGTCACCGCAGCCAGCAACAATGCACAGGTGAGTATGATCTGAGCATCAATCACTATTATAAGAGCTTTGTGGCCTCTGGAAAGCACATTTTATTTATTATATAAGAAATGTGCTATTCAACTCTAAAGCATTGGAAAACATATTTATGAAGATGTTAAAAGGAATGTAGAAATACACAAATGAGTTTATAGATGTTTCTCTCCTATTTGTTTAAGTAAAATCAATTATGTTCATGAGGGCCAAAAGTGATGGACAGTATGTGAGGTCTTCACAATGTTAAAAGGAAAAAGTGATAACTCAGTGAATAAGTTTAATGTTTTTTTGACTGGGCATGTTTATGCATTAACAATGGCAAGACTCTAACAGAGATATTGAATTTATGATCCATAATTGTATTGTTGCATGCAGTCATTTATAAAGTAAACGTAAGAATAATGATAACACTTTAGTTTAGGGTCCAATTTTCACTATTAACTAGTTGCTTATTAGCATGCATAACTAGGATATTGGCTGTTTATTAGTATGTATAAAGCACATATTAATGTGCATACTTATTATGTTCAATGTACTCTCAACTATTATGTTCAGTGTACTACAAAAAATATATCCCTTAATCCTACCCAATACCTAAATTTAACAATTTTAGTAACTATTAATAAGTAGTAATTAGGAATTTGAGGCCAAAATCATAGTTAATAGTGAGAATTGGACCTTAATCTAAAGTGTGACCAGAATAACTTATATTGTTAGTAATACTTTGAGAAACACTTACTGGATTGATGCAGCTTAGGTTTATCCATGCATCATTTTTAATCGTTAAAATGTGAGTATCAAATATGATACATCAGGCGTTTATTGGTACATCTCTCAATTATTGATCATATATATTTGCCCCCACATTATAAACTACAGAGCTTCGATCATAAAACTAAACTAAATATCATCTTACTAGAAAATTTTCTTCATGACAATGTAGTTCTAAATAGAACTATGACAATGTGTAAAGAGACATCTTTTTTAGAGTGTATTTTTGAAGAGCCTAACTACATAATGCACAACGACTCTTTTTAATGAAGGACTGTAATATGAATGTGAGGAAGGTGAAAAGTTGCGACCGGGTCAGTGAAAAATATGCTTCTAAGATCCCATTGGTGTGAGCTTAGCACCATGACCGATCCTGTATGTAAAGTAAACAGGAGACCCCACGACTCCTAATCCCCAGCGAGGGTCTCACAGCATCTGGCCACATCTCCCCCAAAGCCAAAGGGAATCCAACTCCTGCTCTGATAACCAGTTAATCCCCTCAGCTTGTTAAAAAGTCTTTTATCTTCAACCAGCTCCATTCCAAACGGCATCTCTCTACATTTCCACTGAAATTCAAAGCAAAAAAAAATCAATGGTTTGTCCAAAAGAGTACAACATCAGAGTGCCATAAACATTGCCTATTGCTATACCACACAGAAATCCTCTAATCCAGCTAAAGGTTACCCTCCTGTCTGTTCTCTTCCTGCCAATCAAATCCTGTCGTGTTAATGTAAGTGGCAGTTGGCAGTCAAATCACGGAGGACCCTTTATTGAAAGCGAATCACCTGGGTATTGCAGGCAACTATAATCTGATCTGTGCACCACTGACACACTAGTCTGAGACTTGGACACTTAAAATGGAGGTGATTGGTTAATAAATCCTAAAGGAAATCAATGAATTGTGAGAAATATGATGTTTCTCTTATCAGCTCCCCCAGAGGATACACTGATTTCAGTGAGTCAGGGTAGAGAGATGATGTTCATAAACTGCTAATGCTGTATATCTGGCCCATGATGGGGACATCTCATCTTTAATCACTTTAATGCTGTCCGGCGTCCCAGATAAGGAGAGAAATGACTGAGAAGATGAGAACTCAGCACAGGAAAGAATCTGATGTATGCGATGAGATAGGAGCAAAACCATCCTGCAACCCCATCCCACACAAAGAGCATTAGGGCTAAATATGTGCTGAACTGATAGAGGTTGTGTATTTGTGTAACACTGGCATGCTCACACAGGACAGGAGCAGAATAGAGCTTTTGTATTGGAATTAATAGGATAAACAAACAAAACATATTCAGAATATTAACAGAATAAGAGAATAGCCTGTTAAATGAATGAATGAATACATGATGATTACTAAACTATTGGGGAAAACTGGCAATAAAATGGTACACCAAGTGTCCTGTTATAGGCTATAGTCAATACAATTTTTCAAATGTACCAAGTCTTTCTGCTGAGAAATAGGGTAGAGAGACGTTCAAGACAAAACACCATCAGGGTAACATGACGCTAAAATCATGCAATAAACATTAACACAGTAGCTAAAAATGTAACAAAACACCATAATGTATTAACTGACATCCAAAATAATAAGAAAAAAGTTATTTATATAATACACAAATCATGTGTCACACAGGGACTTCCCGGAATTATAAGGTCATTCATATTTATTTTACTGTATTTTACTGTAAAATTAAATATCTTTCAAAGTTAGACCATCAACAATTTTTCTTTGTAAGGTAAATCAAGCATTCTGCGTTAGATCAGACAGGCCAGGTAGTCAATGCTCCGCTATCAGCTGACATCAGCTGATTGGCCAACCTCGCCCATATCAGCTGATCCGATTCCTACGCACTCAAATGCATGCTCTGTTCTCAATGGGGGATTTACGCTGCTCTCTGAGTTTAAAAAAATAGGAAGTTGTCCCCAGAAGCTGCTGCTGTTCCCTCTCTTGGCTTTTCGTGGAGCTCATGAAAAGGATGGGGAATTTAGAACAGAGCCATATTGCCAAATGTAACTGCAAAATATGCCAATAAAAAGTTGACTAAAAGTTTGTCTATGGTTTTTTTACCTTACTGAACGTCTCGGGTTATGACTAGAACCCTTGTTCCCCGAGAAGGGGAACGAGACACTGTGTCATTGTGACGACACTTTGGGGAATACCCCTAGCGTAAAGCATCTGAAGAATGAATGAAATCAGGCCAATCCTGATTGGTGTTGCGTCATGCCGTAGTATGTGACGGCATACCCGGAAGATACAAAGAGACGTCTGAACACAACAGAGGTAGCGTTCTGCGATGAAGCGAGCGCTCTGTCTGACGCTGTGTCTCGTTCCCCTTCTCGGGGAAAAAGGGTTATAGTAATAACCCGAGACGTTCCCCTTCGAGGGAACTCGAACTGCGTCATCGTGACGACACTTCGGGGAACAACTACCCACTATGCCGCACCAATCATACCCAACCTAGTGTGAAGCTGGACCCAGGCACAACTAGGGGGCGAGCACTCTAGCACCAGGCGTCTCAGGGAGATGCAGATTGTAGTATCTAACGAAGGTGTGCGGAGTGGCCCACCCAGCCGCCTCGCAGATCTCTTGCATAGAGGCTCCAGAAAGGAGGGCCACCGAGGAGGCCATGCTCCTGGTGGAATGAGCCCTCACGGATATCAGTGAAGGCAGATTGCGCACCTGATAAGCCGTGGCTATAGCCTGGACAATCCAGTTACTGATTGCAGGCAGCCCCTTTTTGGGTGAACCAAAACACACCAACAACTGGTCTGACTTTCTCCACTGAGCAGACCTCTCCAGGTAAATCCTCAATGCCCGCACGGGGCAGAGGAGGTGAAGTCTGCTCTCTTCCGCCGTCATATGAGGTGGAGGATGGAAGGCCTGAAGAACCACTGGCCGTGCCACATTAGATGGCACCTTGGGCACATAGCCCGGACTGGGATGCAAGATGGCCTTAGCTCCGCCTGGGGCAAACTCCTGGCAGGTTGGCGTGATAGCTTAGGCCTAGAGGTCCCCCACTCTCCTCAGAGAAGTGATGGCAAGGAGAAAGGCCACCTTGAAGGTCAGTATTCTCGCCTCAGCCGACTCCAGCGGCTCAAAGGGGGCCTCAGCCAACCCCTCGAGCACCACCGCCAGGTCCCAGGTTGGGACGCAGGCCTCATCCTCCGAGCCCCACGGAGGAATCATACAACCAGATGGTGCCTCCCCAACGGCCCATCACCTAAAGGTGCGTGGAAAGCCCCAATGGCAGCCACATACACCGTAAGTGTGGACGGGGAAAGACCGGCGGAGAAGCGGTCTTGAAGGAACACCAGCACTGAAGCCACCGGGCAGTTAACTGGGTTCAGCTCCCACTCTCTACACCAAGTGGAAAATACATTCCATTTCAGGCTGTACAACCTCCTGGTGGAAGGAGCTCTTGAGCTGAGTAGGGTCTCCATGACACCCGCCGACAGGCCCTCTCCTAGGTTCTGGGCCCCCTCAGGGGCCAGACCCAGAGATCCCACACCTCTGGCCGGGGGTAGAATATCGTGCCCCCGGCCTGAGATAGCAGGTCCCTCCTCAGAGGCCATGGGGGACCGTCCAGCAGGTAGATGATGTCGGAGAACCATACTCGAGTGGACCACCGGGGTGCTACTAAGAGAAGGCTGACACCCTCCCGGCAGACATGATCCAGAACTCCCGGGAGCAGAGTGATCGGCATCTGCCACGTCTGCGCCATGGAATCCAGCCCCAGCGGGGCCGGATGGGTGAGGGAGAACCACAGTGGGCAGTGGGACGTCTCTCGAGACGTGAAGAGATCCACTTCCACCGGGCCACACCTCTCGCACATGGCCTCCACCACCTCGGGGTGGAGTCGCCATTGCACGGGCCTCAGCCCCTGCCTCGACAGGATGTCTGCTCCCTGGTTTTGGTCCCCGGAGATGTACATCGCCCTGAGGGATGACAACCTCCCCTGGGACCACAGGAGAACCTGATGCACTTCCGGTAAGCGGACACTCCCAGCACTGGCCCCTGGGACAGGAACCAAGGCTTCTTCCATATGACGAGGGAACGAAGGCATCTGTGTGTTACCCTGATCATACGGAAAGGATTTCCCCTTGGGGAAAACCCCTTGGTTCTCAGCCACCACTGGAGGGGTCTCATGTGGATCAGGCCGAACGTTATACGTTGGACGCTGCTGCCATGAGACCCAGCAGTCTCTGGAACTGCTTCACAGTGAGGCTGCGGCCCAGCTTCACTCTCGAGACCATCACCAGTATGGACTCGACGCGCGCGGGGGACAACTGTTCCCACATCAATGTCGAATCCCACACGACCCCCAGGAACGTGGTTGTAGTAGTTTTTGGTTCGTGTGGGTGTGGGAAGGAAGAAGACGGGGTCAGCGTAACTGGGACTGTACACTTTATTCGATCTCACGATCCTCAAAACACTCACGCACAAGACGTCCAAACTCAAGACTTTCAAAATAACAAACAGTGATGCTCTAAGGCTCAATAACTCTCTCTCAAACTCTGGTCACTCTGTGTAGACGTTGACAGTCCCAGTCCTGGTCTCTCTCTCCCATCTCTCTCTCTGCTGCAGCTTATAAGCAGTCTCTCCAGCCAATTACTGCAATCAGAGACAGGTGTTACTCATTTGCACTTGACCTACTTACCAACCGCTCTGCCCTGCTCTCTCTCTCCCGCTACAGACCTTACAAAACCACGCCCCCTCCGCCACATACCCCCACCGCCCGACTCAGGCCGGGGAGCCATCCGGCCTGCAGCCCGGTTAGTTAGATCAGTCAGCGGGCTAGCGAGGTCCGAATAATTAGGTACAAACCTCCTGTAATATCCCGCTAGCCCCAGGAACTGTCTAACCTCCTTTCACCTTACGATAATCCACACAGAAACGGACCGAGCTGTCAGGTTTAGGCACTAAAACAATCGGGCTCGCCCAGTCACTGTTGGATTCTTCTATCACACCCATGTCAAGCATAGCCTCTAATTCTTCCTGAACCACTTTTTTCTTATGTTCAGGCAAGCGGTACGGCCGGCTGTGAACCACAACTCCCGGCTCAGTCTCAACGTGGTGCTGGATGAGATCGGTGCGACCAAGTAGGGGCGAGAACACGTCAGCGAACTCGCTTGTAAATGTTTTACGTCAGTGAGCTGTGAGGGCGAGAGGTGGTCTCCCCCCGGGGCCAGAGCGAGAGATTGAGGTTTTTGAACCGCCTCCGGCCCGAGATCCTCCTCCCCGCTCACCACCGTCGCGAGCATCACTGACTCCGCCTCAGACCATTTCTTTAGCAGGTTGAGGTGGTAAATTTGACGTGCCCCGTCCCTATCTGATCGAATCACCTCATAGTTGAGATCGCTAACTCGCAGTGTGACCTCAAAGGGTCCTTGCGACTTTGCAAGTAATTTCAAGCTCGACTTGGGAGTAATACAAGTACCTTATCTCCCGGAGTGAATTGACGAAGCCTAGCGCCTCTGTTGTATAGCTATCTCTGTTTATCCTGAGCCTGTAACAAATTCTCCATTGACAGCCGCCCCAAAGTGTGGAGTTTTGTTCTCAGGTCCAGGACATACTGAATTTCATTTTTACTCGCTGAAGGTCCCTCCTCCCAAGCCTCCCTAAGGACATCCAGCACCCCCCGGGGCTGGCGCCCATAGAGAAGCTCGAAGGGGGAAAACCCAGTGGAGGCTTGCGGGACCTCGCGAACAGCAAACATCAGAGGTTCTAGCCATTTATCCCAATTTTTGGCGTCCCCGTGAACAAACTTACGAATCATGGATTTCAACGTGCGATTAAACCGTTCCACCAAGCCATCTGTTTGTGGGTGATAGACGCTTGTGCGAACCGATTTAAAGCCCAACAACTCGTAAAGTTCGCGAATCGTTTGTGACATGAACGCCGTGCCTTGATCGGTGAGAATCTCTTTCGGGATTCCCACCCGGGAGATTAATGAAAACAGTGCGCTCGCAACACTTTTCGCCGAAATAGTGCGGAGCGGGACTGCTTCCAGGTATCGCGTTGCATAGTCTACCATAACTAATGCAAAGCGATGCCCGCATGCTGACCGCTCTAATGGCCCGATGAGGTCCATACCAATTCACTCGAAGGGGACCTGCACTAGCGGGAGTGGGCACAATGGTGCTTTTGGGGTGGCCGGTGGATTCACCAACTGACATTCACGACAAGACGCACACCATTTGCGTACATTCTCGTGAATGCCTGGCCAGAAGAAACGGGCCATTAGACGGTTGAGTGTAGCCGTTTGTCCTAAATGCCTGGCCATAGGATTAGAATGAGCCGCCTGGAAAAGCATTTCCCGGCGGCTTTTAGGTACTAACAACTGGGTTGTATCCTGCTTTGACTGGGTGTCTTGGGTCACCCGATACAACCTATCCTTTAAAATACAAAAATAGGGATAAGAGAGCGGCTGGTCAGGCTGGAGGAGGTGGCCGTCGATGGAACGGACCTGATTAAACGCGTTTTTCAGCGACTCATCCCGGGACTGTTCCAGGGGAAAGTCATCGCGGTCTGTGAGAACGGGCATCTCCAGACCGCTCTGTTCCCCCGGACCGGCCCCCGGAGGTCCCGAATCCACCTCTCCCGACTGAGCAACCGTCTCTTTCCCCTTTACACGTTTTCCCCAAGAAGCATCCGCACACAAATGCCCCAACAATTTATTAAATGCTGGCCAATTGGTCCCCAAAATTAGCAGATGCTGGAGGTGCGGGTTAACTGCTACCTCCACACTATGCTTTTTTCCCCGAAATTGAATATCCACGGGCAACACCGGATAGTTCACCACTTCCCCGTGCACACACCTCACCTTAACCATGCGGCTGTTATCCAACACCTTAGACTGAATCAGGCTTTGATGGATGGAGGTCTGGTTACAACCCGAATCCACCAAAGCCTGATAAGTACCCCCCTCGATATTCACAGGTATCTGGTACAGGCCAGCTTCATCGGGGGCGGCTTGTGGCGCGTCGGGGACCAGTGGGGTCGGGGATCAGTGTCCCCACCTCCATCACTGGACACCGATTGATGAAATAGCCGGGGTCCCCACAGTGCCAGCAAGCCGGCTCAGGCTTCCCCGCCGCCCTAGTGGCTGGAAGTGGGTCGTGGAATTGGCATGGAGAGAGTGCTGGAGAAGATGAGGAGGGGAACGGGTCGGAACGGGCCGGGGCGCCGGTCTGGGAGCCGCCGTGGCCTCTGGCAGAACCCCCGACCTCCACCTCGGCGCCGGTCTGGGTATCGTCCTGCGCCGCGACCTGGGAAGGGGGACAGGTTTGGGGAGAGAGGGGGAAGAAACAACAGGGGGGAGAGAGAGAGAGAGAGAGAGAGAGAGAGAGAGAGAAGTGGATGGAAGGGGTTCGCCGACCCCGGAGCACGCCACCATTTGGTCCTCCGCCAGCTGGATGGCCTGGTCTAGCAACGTCGGGCGGTGGCACTGGACCCACTGGGCAGTTGTCTTCGGTAGCCGGGCGATGAACTGTTCCAGTACCACGCGATCGATCATTCCCTCGACGTCACACCCATCGGCCATCAGCCATTTGCGGCAGGAGTCCCGGAGCTGTTGGGCGAAGACGAAGGGCCGGCCGGACTCTTCGAGGCCCAGGGTCCGGAACCTCTGACGGTGTTGTTCTGGGTCCGGCCGACCCGCTGAAGGATGGCCCGCTTCAGGTCCTGATAGACCAGGAGGTTCTGGACTGGCAGTTGGTGGGCGGCTACTTGTGCCTCTCCGGACAGCAAGGGAAGTAGCCACATTGGCCAGTCCGCGATGGGCCACCCCCAGACCTCGGCGGACTTCTAAAATAAGTCCAGGATCGCCTCGGGGTCATCCTGGGGACCCATCTTGGCGAGGCTCAGAGAAGATGCCGAGTCCGTTGGTGCATGGGGGGCGGCCTTAGCCTCCCGGTCTATCCAGCTCCGGAACAGCTTGCGGTCTTCATACTGGCCCTGGAGGAGCACCTCAAACCTCTTGTCCTGCTCCTCCCTCATGGCCAATAGCTGCTGGTGTTGCTCTTGGTGAAGACCAGCCAGCGAGTTGATAATCTGCGCAAATGGTGTTCCTGGCGGGGATTGCATGGCGGCGGCGTTCTTCTCCCTTCCCGGGTTTTTGTAGTAGTTTTTGGTTCATGTGGGTGTGGGAAGGAAGAAGACGGGGTCGGCGTAACTGGGACTGTACACTTTATTCGATCTCACGATCCTCAAAACACTCACAAGGCGTCCAAACTCAAGACTTTCAAAATAACAAACAGTGATGCTCTAAGGCTCAATAACTCTCTCTCAAACTCTGGTCACTCTGTGTAGACGTTGACAGTCCCAGTCCCGGTCTCTCTCTCCCATCTCTCTCTCTGCTGCAGCTTATAAGCAGTCTCTCCAGCCAATTACTGCAATCAGAGACAGGTGTTACTCATTTGCACTTGACCTACTTACCAACCGCTCGGCCCTGCTCTCTCTCTCCCGCTACAGACCTCGCAAAACCACGCCCCCTCCGCCACAGTGGTCCTCTTGGAGGGCGTCAACATGCTTGAGTCTCAGCCCCAAGCACCTTATGTGGGCTAGAACGACATCTCGATATCGAACCGCCATATTGGGCGACTGAGCCAGGATGAGCCAGTCGTCGATATAATTGAGTATACGGATGCCCTGGAGTCTCAACGGAGCCAGCGCTGCATCCATACACTTCGTAAAGGTGCGAGGGGAAAGAGCTAGGCTGAAGGGAAGAACCCGATATTGGTACGCTTCGCCCCTGAAAGCGAACCTCAGGAACTTCCTGTGAGATGGAAGGATGGAGATATGGAAGTATGCGTCCTTCAGATCTATTGTGACGAACCAGTCCTCGAACTGGATCTGACTCACGATGGCTGGAATTGTAAGCATCCTGAACCTGTATCTCCTCAGAGAGCGGTTCAGATACCTGAGATCTATTATTGGACGCAACCCACCATCCTTCTTGGGAACTATGAAGTACCGGCTGTAGAACCCGGCCTCCCTGTCTGGCGGAGGAATACGTTCTATGGCCTCCTTGACCAGCAGGGAGCGTACTTCCTGTTCCATCACCCGCACCTGCTCCGGGCCGACGACAGTCCAGACCACCCCGTTTAATTTCTGGGGAGGGAAACTGAACTGCAGCCTGTAAACCCGTTCTACAGTACACAGGGCCCATGCAGATATACCCGGGAGGCATGACAATGCGCCAAGATAATCTAGTAAGGGAACTAGCCTCTTGAGGCCAGTCTCGGGTGTTAACCGAGCCTCCTCCCCTACCCCCTGAAGCGGCTGACCTGCAGGGCGAAGTTGGGGAAGATATCCGGCGGGCGCACGCGATTGCTGGACCACCGCAGGTCTTATTAGAGGCGGCTGGAACAGGGAACGCAGCATCGATTCCCCGAGAGCCCCTGGGCGGAAGCTACCTCGATCGTTCCACCCTGTGGGGGACAGATCTCAACGGCCCTGCCACAGCTAGGACCTCTTGGGAGCCTTCTTGGCCTGAATGACATCCCTCAGGTTGCCCTTAGGCTGAGAAGGCTTCCCATGAAAGCACCGTATCCTTTGCCAAGCTCCCTCGGGAGGGGCGCGGGAGGTGACACTCTGCTTCTGCACCTCGCGGTGCGAGGAACTGGATGAAGGCCCGGGCTGCCCACTCGGAACGGTCTTCGCCGAGGAGCCCGAGCGGTGAGGGATGAACCTCTGGAAGGCGGCCGAAGACGGTATCAACCGCACCGCCGAAGAGGCCAGAAGGCGAGAACGGGACATCAAGGAGAAAGTGCTTCTCCCTCTCCTTGATCCCCAACAGAGTAAGCCAGAGATGTCTCTCGACGCATACCAGACCAGCCATGGAGCAGCCCACAGCGCGGGCCGTCTCTTTGGTAATGCGGAGAGACAAGTCGTCGCCTTCCGGAGCTCGGTGACATCATCCGGGGAAGGCCCCTCGCCCTCATCCAGCTTTTTGAGGAGGTTGGCTTGGTATGCCTGCAGGACCGCCATGGTGTGCAGGCAACCAGCAGCGCGACCCGCCTCACCTAAACCCCTGCTGAGCAACCTTGAGGTATCGCGGCAAAGTTTAGTGGGCAGCGTCAGGGCCTTCAATGATGCAGCGGCCCCAGGTGAGAGGTGGCCCGCGAGCGCCTCTTCAACCCGTGGCAATGCTGTAAAACCCGACTCAGCCGTACAGTAACTCAAGTACCTGGGTGCTCAGTCAACTTGCGCGGACTCGGACGAGACAAAACTTCCCTTCCATCACGCCAGCGCGGCTCGCGTGGCTTCGGCCCCGAACCCGCGCGGCCCGGCCAAGCTGATCGCTCCCTTTGAAGATGACGCACTCCACATCACTGCGCGAATCTTCTTGGTGTGAACGAGATGCCTTTTCCCTTCCAAGACAACTGCTCCTACACGCCGTTAAATCTCCCGCGGACCGACCCCGGAAGGACCGAACGGAGGGAGAGCTTCAGCGCATGAACACTCTGAGAAACGCAACGCACGCATCTTGCTTACACAACACAAAGAAACCATGTATCAATTCTATCGGAATTCAGATGCGTTTAAGATTGTACCCCTATTTATGGTGATAATTGTTCTTTGCTGGCTCTAGCGGTTCTGGTTGGGAAATGTCTGACTTTCCCTTCTTACTTTCCTGTTCTCCTCCTCTCTCTTCCCTCTATTTCTATCCCCTTTCTTCTCTTTCGTTACTTTCCCTATTTTGTATATTTCCTTTATTTAGTCGTATGTAATCGTAGTAGCTATCACTATTAAAACCATTGTATCCACGTTTTGATTGTCATTGTTGCTGCTCACAAAACATGAGTCCCTTTATTGTCAGATCTAAGCTACGAGCTCTTATAAGTATCATTGAATGCTTTAATTAATACCATAACTCGGAAAGTTTGTCCTTTGTGGCCAGAGGGATAAACTGCCCGAAAATGGGTTGAAGACCAAGTTGATAAGTATTGTACTGCTCGTTCGTTAAACCGAACGGAGTAGAGGAATTCTGAATCACTTCCTTAGATGCTATTCTGTGATTATTTAATATTGATATATATCCAGAGTTGATTGCAATAAATTGTTGTTAACCATATAGGTATATATATATACCTAACAGGTATTTATTCAATATATATATATATATATATATATATATATATATATATATATATATATATTGTGACGAGTCCACCCAGAGGAATCAGCGTCGCCCTGGCAACAACACACCTGCACATCATCACCATGGGCTGATCGGTCACAGCTGCACCTCATCAGCCCGGAGGCATATAAGCAGCTATGGATGAGCAGACAGACAGACTCTGGTCTCGAGCTGAATGCACTGCTGGACTAACCTCTCTCTTTATTGTTCTCCTAGAAAGCAGTGAGTGACCGACAGCCCACTTCACTGGAGCACGTTGTGACACGCACTTTTCACCAGGATTGAGCACCACCGAGCACGAGGATTCACCAGCCACCACGCACCGGCTCACTGACTGTTTTCACCCTTGCACCCTCACTGTAAATAAAATCCACCCTCCGGGGCCTTTTGCACTCAACCTGCCTTGTCGTGTGATTCCTCACCCCGTGACATTGGTGGAGAATGCGGGCAGAAGCGTGAGGAATCACCGACAAGTTCACCGCACCCAAAATCCTAATCTTCTCTGTTTGTTTTTTTTCTGCACGACAGGACCCGGAAGCGGCGCGCTCGCTCCCCGAAGATGGAGGAAGTGTTGCAGCGCCTCACGGAGGTGAGCATCCGCCAGCAACAAATCGTGGAACATCTCGCCACCCGCCAGGGCAGGACGGGAGAAGAACTTACCGCCATCCGTGTTGTCGCTGCCCAGCACGTTCCGCTACCTGATCCGCGTGCCCAAGCCACCCACCTGCTGCCGAAGATGACGGCGGATGATGACGTCGAGGCTTTCCTGCAGGTCTTCGAAACCACTGCTCAGAGCGAGGAATGGCCAGAAGGCGATTGGGCACGCGCGCTGGTACCTTTGCTGACTGGAGAAGCCCAGCGTGCTTATTTTTCACTTCCCCGTGAGATCGCTGAGGATTATGACGAAGTCAAGCGTGAAATCCTGGCGAGGTTGGGTCTCTCATCCATCTGTGCTGCCCAACAGTTTCATGAATGGGAATTCAAGCCTCGTGTGCCAGCCCGTGCCCAAGCCGCCGAACTCAAACGCATCGCTCATCATTGGCTGTTGGAAGGAAGTCCCACGGCAGCTCAGGTAGCGGAACGGGTGGTGGTCGATCGCCTCCTCCGTGCTCTTCCCCGTTCCATCCGGCAGGCGGTCGGTATGAAAAACCCGGCCAACACCGCGGAACTCGTGGAGGCGATCGAGCTGGCGGATGCCATCAACCACCGTGAGGCAGGGGAGCGAGTGTTGCCGTTCCCCCGGAGGGTGGTCCAGGGGCGACGGCCGCTCGAAGGCACCCCGCGACCAGTAGGCAGGCCGACGGTTCCCCCGCCGCGAGACGAGCCCATGCCCAGCGCCGAACCCATGCTGCCTCCGCGTACGTGGCTGGCAGGCTGCATCGTCCACCAGCGGATGCCATCGGGAGCCCCGGAAGCCGACGTGGTGATCGACGGGAGACACGTCAGAGCCCTGCTGGACTCCGGCAGTACGGTCACCCTCATCCAGCCAGGGTCGTGTGAGCCCCGAAGAGGCGAGAAGAGCTTTCTCCCCATCACCTGTGTGCACGGAGACACTCGCCAAGTGCCGGCCCGTCGAGTCACCATCTCATCGCCCCAAGGCACCTGGCCGGTGGAAGTCGGCGTGGTAGAGGACCTTCCGGTGGCCGTACTGCTGGGTAGAGACTCGCCGGGCTTCAACGCCCTGCTCACCGCCGCCACTCAGCCTGCCAGCCGGGAGGGGAACCGTCGAAGTCGGAGACGGCCGCGTGGACCCCGCCGCCGACCAGCCCTTCTAGCCTCCGACAGCGGGAGAGATGGTGAGTCCCCCTCCCAATCCACTAATCCATTTCTTGATGTGTATCAGCAGGCTGCCGGAGGGGGCTCATTCGCCAAGGAACAGCGGGAGGACGATCGCCTGAAGCACTGCTGGTCCCAAGTGTGGATCATCGACGGGAAAGACGTCCTCCCACGGCCCCATCCTCTCCCGCACTTTGTCGTTGAGAATGGCCTGCTATACTGTGTCGCACAGCGGAGGGGGGAGGAGAAAAAATTGTTAGTTGTCCCTCGGACCAAGACCGAAACCATCCTGGAGCTGGCTCATTCCCATCCTATGGCAGGTCACCTCGGGGCAGCTAACACCACCCAACGCATCCGCGACCGGTTCCACTGGCCAGGACTGGAGGCCGAGGTGAAGAGGTTCTGCCAGGCCTGCCCGACCTGCCAAGTCATGTCGCCCAGGACTCCTCCCCCCAGCCCACTCATTCCGCTGCCCATCATCAAGGTGCCCTTCGAGCGGATTGGGATGGACATAGTGGGGCCGTTGCCAAAGTCTGCCCGTGGCCACGAGCACATCCTGGTCATCGTCGATTATGCCACCCGGTACCCCGAAGCGATTCCCCTCCGCAAGGCCACCGCGAAGAACATCGCCCAGGAGCTGTTCCTGCTGGCCAGCCGGGTGGGCATACCGACGGAGATACTGACTGACCAGGGTACTCCGTTCATGTCCCGGCTAATGGCAGATCTCTGCAGGCTGCTGCGGGTGAAGCAGTTGAGGACCACAGTCTATCACCCACAGACGGACGGGCTTGTAGAAAGGTTCAACCAGACCCTCAAGCAGATGCTGAGACGTGTGGCGGCGGAGGATAAGCGGGATTGGGACCTCATGATTCCTTATGTGCTCTTCGGGATCCGCGAAGTACCCCAGGCCTCAACTGGCTTCACCCCCTTCGAGCTTCTCTTCGGCCGCCAACCACGAGGGCTCCTGGACATCGCCCGAGAAGCTTGGGAGCAGCAGCCTGCCCCTCATCGCACCCTCATCGAGCACGTCCGCCAGATGAGGGAACGGATCGACCGGGTGATGCCATTAGTCCGGGAACACCTCAGCAAGGCTCAACAAGCGCAGCAACGCCGGTACGACCGGGCAGCCCAACCACGGGAGTTCCAGCCGGGAGACCGCGTCATGGTCCTGGTCCCCAGCTCTGCCTGCAAGTTCCTGGCCACCTGGAAGGGACCGTATACAGTGATCGAGAGGACTGGGCCAGTCACGTACTGCCTGAGGCAGCCGGGACGACGCCAGACAGAGCAACTCTATCACATCAACCTCCTGAAGAAGTGGGTGGGGACCCGGGACCAGGTGGCGGCCCTAAGCATCACCGATCCCGTGGTTGTAGACGTCAACCCCCATCTTTCGGCTGCCCAGAAGGCGGAGCTGCAGCACCTGGTCAGTCAGTTCCAGGATGTGTTCTCGACCCAGCCCGGGCAGACCAACGTGGTCCAACACGATGTCCGAACACCACCAGGAGTCGTCATCAGGCAACGGCCCTACCGTGTCCCGGAGGCTCGTCGGCAGGCTATTGAGGAAGAGATTCAACAAATGCTGAAGTTGGGGGTAATCGAACCATCCCGGAGCCCGTGGTCCAGCCCCATTGTGATGGTCCCAAAGCCGGATGGCACCCTCCGCTTCTGCAACGACTTCCGACGCCTGAACGAAGTCTCCGAATTCGACGGGTACCCCATGCCTCGGGTGGACGAGCTGCTGGATCGGTTGGGAAGGGCCCGGTACATCAGCACCTTGGACCTCACCAAAGGATATTGGCAGGTACCACTCACTGAATCCGCTAAACCCAAGACTGCTTTCTCGACCCCCAGTGGCCACTGGCAGTACTGGACCCTTCCCTTCGGCCTGCACGGGGCCCCCGCAACCTTCCAAAGAATGATGGACATCGTCCTACGGCCCCACCAGGCGTACGCAGCGGCCTACATAGACGATGTCGTCATCCACTCCGAGGCATGGGGAGACCACCTGGAACGTCTGCGGAGGGTGCTTTCGGAGCTCCGGCGGGCTGGACTCACTGCCAACCCCCGCAAGTGTCACCTAGCCCTCTCCGAGGCCAAGTACCTGGGTTTCCGAGTCGGAAGGGGCCTCATCCAGCCCCAGGAGAAGAAAGTCGAGGCCATCCACTCCGCCCCAAGACCGCAGACGAAGACCCAGGTACGGGCCTTTTTGGGGTTGGCAGGGTATTACCGGTGTTTTATCCCCAACTTCTCCTCTCTAGCCGCCCCCCTGACAGACCTGACCAGGAAGGGGCAGCCGGAGAAAGTCTGCTGGACCCCAGCCCTCGAGGAGGCCTTCGCCCGGGTCAAGACAGCCCTGACGTCGTCGCCGGTACTCCGCGCTCCAGACTTCGGTTGCCCCTTCCTGCTGCAGACGGATGCTTCTGACACAGGACTGGGAGCCGTCCTGTCCCAAATCCAGGAAGGCGAGGAGCATCCGATCGTCTACATCAGCAGGAAGCTGTCCCCGGCCGAGACGAGGTACGCCGCCGTCGAGAGGGAGGCCCTGGCCATCAAGTGGGCAGCCCTGGAGCTCAGGTACTACCTGCTGGGCCGCAAGTTCACCCTGGTCACCGACCACGCACCCCTTCAGTGGATGGCCCGCGCCAAGGACACCAACGCCAGGGTGACTCGCTGGTTCCTAGCGCTCCAGGACTTCCACTTTGAGGTACGTCATCGGGCCGGGGCCGCCAACGCGAACGCCGACGGACTCTCACGGATATGGACAGCTTACGCAGGTCTGTCAGGGGTCATTCCCCACCCTCCCCTTGTTTCACCCCTACTGTCTCCATATGTTCGCAGGACCAGAACGACGCTTAGGGGGGGGGGGATGTGACGAGTCCACCCAGAGGAATCAGCGTCGCCCTGGCAACAACACACCTGCACATCATCACCATGGGCTGATCGGTCACAGCTGCACCTCATCAGCCCGGAGGCATATAAGCAGCTATGGATGAGCAGACAGACAGACTCTGGTCTCGAGCTGAATGCACTGCTGGACTAACCTCTCTCTTTATTGTTCTCCTAGAAAGCAGCGAGTGACCGACAGCCCACTTCACTGGAGCACGTTGTGACACGCACTTTTCACCAGGATTGAGCACCACCGAGCACGAGGATTCACCAGCCACCACGCACCGGCTCACTGACTGTTTTCACCCTTGCACCCTCACTGTAAATAAAATCCACCCTCCGGGGCCTTTTGCACTCAACCTGCCTTGTCGTGTGATTCCTCACCCCGTGACAATATATATATATATATATATATATATATATATATATATATATATATATATATATATTACATAAATACCTGTTAGGTATTACCTTTTTGGGTGATTTTGGAGATTTGTGATTCAATTATAACCCATTATGATTAATTATAAATCCCTAAATATTAATACCCATTATTCCCTATGAGCTAAATTTAATTTAATAATATATGTAACCCTAAGACGTTACAAGAGAGAGCCATTCAGTACGAACCAATTTACTAAAATGACTCAGATTTTCCAATGCTATGAGCGAGGGAACCATTTAGGATGAAAAGATTCACTACAATTAATTATACAGAGTGAGAGACAAAGAGACGACAGTTGTGGTGAGTGTGTTTGATATTTCCTCAGCTCAGATGCTAAACCGCAACAAAGTAGTGTTTGGCTACACATTGGACAAAGTATCTTGTTAAGTTATATAAAAATAGCTGAACTACTCTCATGTAGGATGCTATTGAAAAATGTTGTTAGGTTAGCAGTGTCGCTAGTACTTAGGTCTAGTTTAAACTAGTGAAGCTATTCAAGAACTGATGAACGTATAGCTGCTATACAGTGATGATGACCTATTGACTCCAACCATCACTGCTCATTTTCAGAATGGCATAATTCACCTGTGAAGCCGCCCTCTGTTTCTGGTTAACCATATTTTCTTATCTCACCCCTTTCATTTTCATGTCCTCATAAAGCCTGGCTGGTAATTGGAAATCCGCTAGCATGCCTGGTTGAACTCTTTGTGAGGAAGGAAATCTCCAAATGGGACATTAGGATAACACACAGGACCTTCAATGAGTAATCAATCATGTTGTTCTTGTTGTTATGCAAATTATTTGTTGATTGGTTCTGAATCAATTAGCAGCATTCATTAATTAAGGACGAGGTGATCTGGACGACGTCAGAGCGGTGGGTAGATGTGCAGTGGGAGACTAACTCCTGCGTGTGATTAATGGTTGTATAAATATTGACTCTCCTGAGACACTGCCTGGATTTATGTGCTTTTGTTGTGTGTGTATGAAAGTAAATGCTGACATTTTGAGTGATCTGTGCGTCTGTGTTTAAAAAGAGTTGCTGGTAGAGTTTAAGTTGGCATGAAATGGAAGTTGCTTTCCTATAGTTTTGTCTTTTCTATTCATAGTTTTCAGTCATGTGACTGTCGTGGAGGCCTGGTGGGCAAAACAGCCATAGAACTGCAGCACAAGCCTGTCAGTTTTTCATCTTAAAAACAAAAATATATGAACAAGATGCAAGTTTTGGCCACTTGTGATCCATATACAGCACCTGCAGCAGTATTTAAATGACTAAAAACAGCAGGACGTTCAAAAACACTTCACCAATAAGGATTACATTAAGCAAAGTTGTTGATATGGGTTTTATTTTAAATTGAGTTGTGTTGCACCTCTTAATTTTAAACACAGAAAGACTAGCAGTTATATGATGGATAGATGCACTTTTATGGACTTCAAAAACAAAACAAGAAGTAAGCTTGGAAGAGCCAGGACTTTTTTAAATATAACTTATTCTTCCTAAAGAAGAATGTCATATACACCTAGGATGACTTGAAGGTGAGTAAACCATGGGCTAATTTTCATTTTTGGGTGTACTAACCCTTTAAAAGATCAAATTGATTTCTGCATACTATATACAGGAGAGCAGATGTATATAGTGTATAGGCTAACTCTGTCTTGACGGACACTCTCCAGGACTCCAGGACAGACCTAGCCTCGGCATCCAACCCCAGTGGGGCTGGATGCATGAGAGAAAACCACAGTGGACAGTGGGCCATCTCTCAAGACACGAATAAATCCACTTCCACTGAGCCGAACCTCTTGCATATGGACTTCACCACCTCTGGGTGAAGTCTCCACTCCCCGGGCCTCAACCCCTACCTCGACAGGATGTCTGCTCCCTGAATCTGGTCTCCGGGGACATACATTGCTCTGAGAGAAGACCGTTTCCCCTGGGACCACAGGAGGATATGATGCGCCAATCTGTATAGAGGGCGTGATCTCAGACCACCCTGATGATTCAGATAAGTGACTACCGACGTATTGTCTGAATGTATCAGAACGTGGTAGCCCTTGATGTCTGGGAGGAAGCTCCGAACACAGCAGAGCACTGAACACAGCCAACATCTCCAGATAACTTATATGCCATGAATGATGATGGTTCTGCCACAAACCCCTGGCAAAGCGGCCACACATGACCGTGTCCCAGCCAGTGAGGGAGGCGTCTGTTGAAACGATTTTCCGGTGACATGACGCTCCGAACACTGGGCCTTGGGAGAGAAACCACGGTTTCTTCCATATGGAGAGGGAATGAAGGCATTTGCATGTAACCCTGATCATACGGAACAGATTTCCCCTTGAAGAAAACCCCTTGGCTTTCAGCCACCACTGTAACGGTCTCATGTGCAGCAGGCCAATCAATTACGTTAGACGCAGATGCAGTCTTTGAAACTGCTTTACAGTGATGTTATGGCCTAGCTTCATTCTGGAGACCATTGCACATATGGACTCGATACATGCAGGAGACATTTGTGCCGCATCATTGTCAAGTCCCATACCACTCAACCCCAAGTTCTGAATGTGGCCAAGGACGACATCTCGATGCCGAAATGCTATTTCTTGCGACTGGACCAATATCCATCAATTTAGTCCAGTACACGGATGCCCTGGAGCCTTAGTGGAGCCAGAGCTGCATCCATGCACTTGATGATTGTGCGAGGGGAAAGAACTAGGCCGAACTAGGCCGAACGAAAGCACCTGATATTGGAACACTTCGCCCCCGAAAGCGAACCTCATGAACCTCATGAACTTCCTGTGACATGGAAGGATGGATATGTGGAAGTATGCATCCTTTAGATCTATCGCGACAAACCAGTCCTCAGATCTGTGTTTTTGAGGAATTGTGAGCATCTTGAATCTGCCAGAGCTAGGACCTCTTTCCGAAGCAGCCTCTCAAGACTAACCTCGGGTATTTTACATTTACTGAGTTCGGTGCCCTGAAGTGGCTGGACAGCAGGAAAAAACTGAACACAATTTTGTACAGGCCTCGCCTAAGGGAGCAACTCGACAGGCCCGCAACGACTTCGGGCGGACACTACGATTAGCAATTGCTGGAATCCAATGTGTCCAGAAGCACAAGGTAGTGAGAACAAGCATCAATTTCCTGAGGGGTCCGTGGAGGAGCGAGATACTCACAATGCATGCAGGCAGCCCCCTCAGAAACTGCCCATGCATGCACTGCTCCCATCTTAGTGAATGAAATCCACCTGCGAGGATAGGGATCAAAAATGACTTTAGATTTTTAGTTTTTATTAGTGAAGTAAGTGTTAACTTTCCTCTCCTGCATCCTATTCTTCTGCGACCCAGAATCTTCAGCCTTAATTCTTCAGCCTTACAACTGAAAGGTTTGTTTGAGCTAGTTGGTCCGATCCAGGGCTGGACTGGTAGTCTGGCATACCGGGCATTTTCCCGGTGGGCCGACGCACTTTGGGGCCGATAGCCTGTTATTTATATATTTTTTGCCACGGACTGGCTCATTATGCAGGGACAGCGGCCCATTGGTTTGTCTTCTGAATTGACAGGCTAAAGCAAGAGAGACCTCCCCTCATCCATATTAGGCGCCATTTTTTTTTTTTAGCGCATGGGAAACTGCAAATGCGAATATCCGCACAGTGCTGCTGCTGACGAATGTGCGCTGCGTTTTTGCTGCTCTATGAAGTGATGAACGGCACTTTCACTCCAAATTTTGTTTTATACAGTCATGTGATATGGGAATATTACAGGTTCTGTAGTGAATCAGCTGAAAGCAGCCGCGGCCATGTAAACACATGACGAGGTAAATTGGAAAATGTACTCACAACTAGTACACACAACTACAAACTTGTCAATCTAGCACCACCACACCTTTATAATAATTTACCTTGCAGCTACTTACAGAGAAGAAATATGGTGTTTTGGCAGAAATGTATTTATTAAAAATGTTGCTATTATTACTTTCATTAAATATTGCAGAATATAAATCACTTTTATAGAGGCTGTTTTCGTATTTTCTACATGTGTTCACAATATTTTTTATTAAAAATTCAATAGTTTATTATTATTTATTTGTTTTAGAAACCCATGATAATGATCTTGCATTTAAATTAAACTATAAAAAAAGGCATTAGGGTAATTAAAGGATAATTCAACAAAAAAGCTTTAAAGCCTGGATCCCATTAATTAAGGACAAAACTTTTTTTCTCTTTAAATGTTTTATGAACTTTTTAATGGTTCTAATGAAATTTAATTAAATGTTATTTCAATGAGAGCCTCATGAAAGATAGATATCAGTGCCTTACATAAATTAGGTGTTAACTCTAAAATATTATTGTTTTTAAAGGGGCAGTTCAACCCAAAATGTGATCATTTACTCACCCTAATGTCATTACAAACCTGAATGAATTTTTTCTGTGTAACATATAAGAAAATCATTTTAGTCATTTTTTTTTCTTTCATACAATATTCAATGGTAGCCAAACCAAAATGGTTTGGTTGCCAACATTCTTTAAACTATATTATTTTGTGTTTCACAGAAGAGAGTAAGTCAAACAGGTTTGGAACAACTTAAGGGTGAGTAAATGATTAAATAATTTAATAGCAGTAAATTTACTTTAATGCATCCTATCTCAAAATCAGTTCTTTAGTGTGTTTCATCGCTTCATCCACCCGCCCAAGAGGAGCTGATTGAGGTGTTGACTTGTGTGGTGGCCAAATTGAACATCAATTGGCCACAGGAAGTGCCAGAAATTCAGCCGCCCAGTAGTCTGGACAACCGGTTTCTTTCTCGCCGGGTCCAAACAACTCGCCGGGGTTTACAATTCTTCCCGGATCTACACACTGAGGTGTGTAGATCTTGGAGGAAGCCCTATTCCTCGCGTGTTTCTAATCCTCCAGTATTGGATTATTCCAATGTTCTGGGGGCACGCGAGGCGGGCTATGGGACGATGCCTCGGGTGGAAGAAACTCTCACGAGCTATCTTTCACCCGATTCTGCGTCGTCCCTGAGGACCCCGGCGCTGCCCACCAAACCCTGTCGGGACACCTCATCGTTGGTGGGAAAAGCTTATATGGCGGCTGGGCGGGCTGGTAGTTCTCTGCACACGTTATCCATCTTGCAGGCCTACCAGGCTGACCTCCTCAAAGAGCTTGATGAGGGCGAGGGTCCCTCACCGGAGGATGTACTGGAGTTAAGGAGGGCTGCAGATTTGTCTCTCCGCATCATCAAGGAGACGGCCCGTGCTATCGGCCGCTCCATGGCTTCCATGGTGACTGTGGAGAGACATCTCTGGCTGAATCTGTCGGGGATGAAGGAGAAGGATAAAACCTTCCTCCTAGACTCCCCGATTTCGCCTTCTGGTCTATTTGGTGACGCGGTTGAGACCGTCGTCGCCAGGTACCAGGAGGCGAAGAGGCAGTCAGCAGCTTTCCGCCAGTACGTCCCTCGCCACTCAGAGCTGGGGAAGGCGGCCCCTAGGGGGCAGCCTCAGCCGTCTGCCAGCTCCTCACACCGGCAGGTGCAAAAGGAGAGCGTCGCCTCTAGAGCCCCTCCTCCGGGAGCTTGGCAACAGAGGCGGCGTTCTCACCAGCAATCTAACTAGCAGTCTTCCGCTTCTAGAGGCGATCTGAGGAGCGTACTCCAGGCGCGGAAGGCTGCTGGGAAGAAGTCCTAGCTTCAACCGAGGTTGCTTCCTCTGCGGCGCTCTGGGGAAATCGATGTGGTAAACCCGCCGTCTATGACGCTTCGGGCTACATCGATTTCCCGCGAACGCATGCTGCTCCAGCCGCCTCTGGAAAGACCTGCGGCTGGGCAGCTCGTGCGTCCGCACACAGAGAATTGTTCCCAACCACTTCCTGCCGGTCATCCGCTTCAGGGGGTTGGGGACGAGGCTCGTGTAACACCCGACACCAGCCTCGAGAGGCTGGTTCCCTTAGTAGATTATCTCGGCGCATGGAAATGCCTTCCGAATATTTCTACATACCTACAGGTCCTGCGTACTGTAGAGAATGGAGTGCTGGGGCACATGGCAGCAGCGTCCAACGAGATACCTTTTGGCCTGCTGCACATGAGACCCCTACAGTGGTGGCTGAAAACCAAGGGGTTTTCCCCCAGAGGGAATCCTTTCCGTATGATCAGGGTAACGCGCAGATGCCTTCGTTCCCTAGTTATATGGAAGAAACCTTGGTTTCTGTCCCAGGGGCCAGTGTTGGGAGCGTCCTGTTGCCGGAAATCCGTTTCAACAGTCGCCTCCCTCACTGGTTGGGGTGCGGTCATGGACGGCCACTTTGCGCGTCTGATTATAGACTGGAGGTATTTGAATCGGTCTCTGAGGAGATTCGGATTCAAAATGCTCACGGTTCCCCTCATTGTGAGTCAGATCCAGCCCGAGGACTGGTTCGTCACGATAGATCTAAAGGACGCATACTTCCATATCTCCATCCTTCCATGTCACAAGAAGTTCTTGAGGTTCGCTTTCGGGGGCGAGGCGTACCAATATCGAGTGCTTCCCTTCGGTCTAGCTCTTTCCCCACACACATTCACGAAGTGCATGGATGCAGCCCTGGCTCCATTGAGACTTCAGGGCATCCGTGTGCTGAATTATATCGACGACTGGCTCATATTGGCCCAGTTGTACGAGATGGCAGTTCGGCATCGAGATGTTGTTCTGGCTCACATAAGGTGCTTGGGGCTGAGACTCAACACAGCGAAGAGTGTGTTGACGCCGTCCCAGAGGACTACATTCCTAGGGATCGTATGGGACTCGACGACGATGCGGGCACAATTATCTCCCGCGCGAGTCGAGACCATACTGGCGATGGTCTCAGGAATAAGGCTAGGCCACAGCATCACTGTGAAGCACTTTCAGAGAGTGCGGGGGCACATGGCAGCAGCGCCCAGGCGATACCTTTTGGCCTGCTGCACATGAGACCCCTACAGTGGTGTCTGAAAACCAAGGGGTTTTCCCCCAGAGGGAATCCTTTCCGTATAATCAGGGTAACGCGCAGATGCCTTCGTTCCCTAGTCATATGGAAGAAACCTTGGTTTTTGTCCCAGGGGCCACTGTTGGGAGCGTCCTGTTGCTGGAAATCCGTTTCAACAGACGCCTCCCTCACTGGTTGGGGCACTGTCATGGCCGGCCGCTTTGCGAGGGGCCCGTGGTAGGGCCGTCATTCCTCCTGGCACATAAATTGCCTGGAGATGATGGCGGTCTACAAAGCTCTCAGGAGCTTTTTCCCGGACCTCCGCGGCAACATGTCCTACGAACAGACAATACGGCTGTTTTAGCGTACCTCAATCATCAGGGGGGTTTGAGGTCGCGCCCTCTATGCAGACTGGCGCATCAAATTCTTCTGTGGTCCCAAGGGAAACTGTTGTCCATCAGGGCAATGTATGTCCCGGGGGTCCAAAATCAGGGAGCAGACATCCTGTCAAGGCAGGGGCTGAGGCCCGGGGAGTGGCGACTCCACCCAGAGGTGGTGAAGGCCATATGCGAGAGGTTCGGCCCAGTGGAAGTGGACCTGTTTGCGTCTCGAGAGACGTTCCACTGTCCACTGTGGTGTTCCCTCACGCGTCCAGCCCCGCTGGGGTTGGATGCCATGGTTCAGACGTGGCCGAGGCTGCGTCTGTACGCATTCCCCCGATTGCTCTGCTTCCGGGAGTCCTGGAGAGGGTCCGTCAACAGGGGGTCAGCCTACTTCTGGTAGCACCCCGTTGGCCGACTCGAGTTTGGTTCTCGGATATCATAGCTCTGCTGGCAGGTCTTCCATGGCAGATTCCTCTGAGGAGGGATCTCCTGTCTCAGGCGGGGGGCACAATATTTCACCCCCGGCCAGAGGTTTGGAACCTTTGGGTCTGGCCCCTGAGGGGGTCAGGTACCTAGAGGCTGGCCTGTCGGCAGAGGTGATCGAGACCTTACTCAGTTCTAGGGCTCCGTCTACGAGGAGACTGTACAGCCTCAAGTGGAATGTATTTGCCACTTGGTGCAGGGAGCGTGAGGTGGACCCAGTTAACTGCCCTGTGGCTTCAGTGCTGGAGTTCCTCCAAGATCGCTTCTCTGCGGGTATAACCCCGTCCACACTCAAGGTGTACGTGGCTGCCATTGGGCTTTCCACACTCCTTTGGGTGATGGGCCTTTGGGTAGGCACCAGTTGGTTGTACAGTTACTCCGTGGGGCTCGGAGGAGGAGGCCTGCGGCTCGCTCCAGACTCCCAACCTGGGATCTGGCAGTGGTTCTCAAAGGGTTGGCTGAGGCCCTCTTTGAGCCATTGGAGTCGACTGAACCAAAGAATCTGACCCTGAAGGTGGCTTTTCTCCTGGTGATTACATCGCTGAAAAGAGTGGGGGACCTCCAGGCCTTGGCGGTAACGCCGACTTGCCTGGAGTTTGCCCCCGGAGGAGTTAGAGCCGTCCTACACCCTAGGCCGGGCTACGTGCCCAAGGTTCTATCAAGGGTGGCCAGGTCTTTGGTTCTTCAGGCATTTCATCCTCCGCTTCACGTGACGGCGGAAGAAGGGAGACCTCACCTGCTCTGCCCAGTTAGGGCTCTCAGAGTGTATCTGGAGAAGTATCTACCTACGGCGCCTGGCGCTAGGGTACTCCAGTCCTAGTTGTGCCCAGTCTCCGGCTTCACACTAGGGCAGGCGCTACCCTCGGTGTGGGCTAGTGGGTACTCGTTCCCCAAATTGTCGTTCCGACGCAGTGAGAGTTCCCTCGAAAGGGAACGGCTCGGGTTATGTATATAACCCTTGTTCCCTGAGAAGGGAACGAGAACTGCGTCGCGTCACCACACCTCGGCACGCCTGGAGCGCATGCTTCAGAGCAATAGCTGCCGTTTCAATGCGCCGGCTCCCCTTTTATACTTCCGGGTATGCCGTCACAGTGACGTCATCACGCACGCCAATCGGATTGGTTTAGTTTCTATTCAGACTTCAGATTCGCTGATGCTTAGGGAGCATCCCCAAATTGTCGTTCCGACGCAGTGCTCGTTCCCTTCTCAGGGAACAAGGGTTATATACATAACCCGAGCCGTTCTGTTTGTCGAGTTTTTGTATTTTGAAAGTACTGAGGTTGTCATTTTTATTTATTTTTTATTTTTTATATATATATACTTTTCTTTAAAATAAGTTTAACAACTTTTAATGCAATGTGAATGTAACATTTTTAGTAATGTATACATTGGGCGGGGGTTTGCTATAACTAGTATTAAAAAAAAAAAGAATTGATTCACTCATGCTCATGCCAAGCTACAAAATATTTATTGTTTTTTTAAATCAGATAAATAATAAAACACTAAATCAGACTAGACTAGATTGTGACTATTAAATCATATATTGTTGTCAATCTAAACCAAGCCTTATTATGCAGCCCTAAACATGTCACACAAAAAAACACATATTCCAACACGTTCTCCTGTATTATCTGTGCGGGTTCATTTTTCACTTCCGAATTGAGTGAAGAAGGAAGAAAAAGTATTAAATAACAATCTTTGCACCTAACATAACCTCCGGCGACAGTAGCAACACACACACCCACAATTCCACTTCACTGCAGTTTGTTCACACCTTATTTGTGAAAACTCTGCCTCCTCAGGCTACCAACTGCTCCCTTGTAGCAGAATAAGGGCAAATCTGGACTGCCAGACACCACCACTGAGTCATGCTAACACATACACGCTGCCCAAAATTTCCTTGAGCCCAAGACTACATGTTTGCCGCACAAGAGAACACTTTCTACATTCCAGCAATGCCACGCAGGGAAATTTAACATGCCGTCAGGCTCAAATAACTGGCCTTTGATCACAGGCCTCTTAATCTTTGCAAAGACACTATTGCAGTTCGTCATGCATTCCTCCCGTATCAAACCCAAAAGCTGCTTGTTAATTCTTAACCTGTCTGGCGAAATTCGAGCGAAAGTCCCCATCCGATCTGAAATAATTACCCCCTTTATTGAAGAAAAATTAACCCACACCCCTCTGCTGCAGCAGAAAGCACCACCGGGGCCTTCGAGGTTCCCTTATCTCCACAAGTAATAAACATTCCAGTCCCTCAAGCTTCCAGTGTGAGTGAAAAGCAGACAAAAATTAAATAAATAATTAGAAAATCTCATGCATGCTCTGAACCCCTTTTAACCGATGTTTTCAACGCAGTTGATAATCAAAAAGAGGTATTACACACAGAACAATCAATCGCGTGTCTGCGCGGATATTCTACACAAGGCCTATTTGTGACAAGTGCTGGAATTAAGATTATATATCCTTCACTGTATTTAAAGAAGTATTTTATAAAAAATAATTAAAGTAGCCTCACCTTATGCCACAGAGCATCTACTCACACATATGCATGTTAAATAGAGAAATAGAAAGCGCTTGGCTTTTGTGTGTGGCCTTGCAGATGGATAAGGTTCTGATTGTTTGCAGGGGAAGATTTTTCTCGCACACCGCTCCTTTCACACTCGCACCCTCTCTAAATATTGAATCATATAAAACTGAAAAGACCACATTATCCAGAGGATTCAATGCAATTTGCATATTCATTAGAATTCATTAAAATTCGTTGCTGTCTCTATTTTTTTCTCTCTTTATTTTCAGTACTCGAGAGGGGCAAAAGACAAAGAGGAAACAATCGGAATTAACAATTGGAGGGAGAGAGCGATTTGACTTCACCAGTGGAGGAGTCTTGCACAGGAAATGTGTTTTCATTCAAAATCAAGCTCGGATCCCTATAATGAGTTCTATTCAAAATTAAGCAAACATGGTTGCTTTTTGAAAGCCTGGCCACTGTCTGTGATTTGAGGGAGTTTGCGTGCCTTTTCAGAAGGAAATTTAAATTTTCAATCCCGCCCATGCACCACGCCAGACACACAAAGACCCTGGTGGCTTTTTGTGTGCGAGCTGTGATGTATGAAGCAGTCAATCAGTCGAGCTGAATGCATACACACAAGAAACGCCTTGATGCATTTACAAGCTTTTAAGTGAGGTATTGAAGAGCGAAGGACAGGTATGCAACGAGGTGATGGCAGCTCCGTGTCACACGCACTCTAATGGACAACATCGAAGGCTCTTTAAAAAAAGGTTTAGAAGAAGTTGGTGTAACACCAACAACTCTAGTTTCAGCGTTCTGTGTACGAGTGAGTATGCGAGAAAGGTCGCCATGTGAATTTTGTGATGGGGATTCGTGCCATTTCTCAGGTTTTGTGAAACTGTGCCATTTAAATTAAGTGGAAAAGTGTCATAGCGACAATGCCGCCCAGTCTCAAGCTGGCTTGAGTGAATTCTGGCACTTGGAAAGCTGCCTGGATTCTTTCTCGTGAATAAATGTGGTAACATTTCATTCATTCTTTTATTATTATAGTACTGACAAAACACATATACTGTGTGTTAGGGATGAAATGGTTACTGGTTTGGTGATAAAATCCTAGACGGTTAGTATTACCATTTCATATTCTAATTATCATTAAAACCGTATTTGTTTACCACAGTTTGAAAAACTCATGATAAATAATGTCCATTATTAAGTTACACAGATGCTACATGCAATGTAGGTTTTGTTTAGTATAAAAAAACATGCATGGCGTAAGTCAGAGAGGCTCTACAACTTCTACAACCTTTACAACTGAGTGCTGAGGGAAATTATGTGTGATGAATATATATATATATATATATATATATATATATATATATATATATATATATATATATATATATATATATATATATATATATATATATATATATATATATATATATATATATAAATACACCCTGCTATTTTGCAAGTTCTCCCACTTAGAAATCAAGGAGGGGTCTGAAATTGTCATCGTAGGTGCATGTCCACTGTGAGAGACATAATCTAAAAAAAAAAAATCCAGAAATCACAATGTATGATTTTTTAACTATTTATTTGTATGATACAGCTGCAAATAAGTATTTGAACACCTGAGAAAATCAATGTTAATATTTGGTACAGTAACCTTTGTTTGCAATTACAGAGGTCAAACGTTTCCTGTAGTTTTTCACCAGGTTTGCACACACTGCAGGAGGGATTTTGGCCCACTCCTCCACACAGATCTTCCTAGATCAGTCAGGTTTCTGGCCTGTCACTGAGAAACACGGAGTTTGAGCTCCCTCCAAAGATTCTCTATTGGGTTTAGGTCTGGAGACTGGCTAGGCCACGCCAGAACCCTGATATGCTTCTTACAGAGCCACTCCTTGGTTATCCTGGCTGTGTGCTTCAGGTCATTGTCATGTTGGAAGACCCAGCCTAGACCCATCTTCAATGCTCTAACTTAGGGAAGGATGTTGTTCCCCAAAATCTCGCAATACATGGCCCCGGTCATCCTCTCCTTAATACAGTGCAGTCGCCCTTTCCCATGTGCAGAAAAACACCCCCAAAGCATGATGCTACCACCCCCATGCTTCACAGTAGGGATGGTGTTCTTGGGATGGTACTCATCATTCTTCTTCCTCCAAACACGTTTAGTGGAATTATGACCAAAAAGTTATATTTTGGTCTCATCTGACCACATGACTTTCTCCCATGACTCCTCTGGATCATCCAAATGGTCATTGGCAAACTTAAGACGGGCCTTGACATGTGCTGGTTTAAGCAAGGGAACCTTCCGTGACATGCATGATTTCAAACCATGACGTCTTAGTGTATTACCAACAGTAACCATGGAAACGGTGGTCCCAGCTCTTTTCAGGTCATTGACCAGCTCCTCCCGTGTAGTTCTGGGCTGATTTCTCACCTTTCTTAGGATCATTGAGACCCCACGAGGTGAGAGCTTGCATGGAGCCCCAGTCCGAGGGAGATTGACAGTCATGTTTAGCTTCTTCCATTTTCTAATGATTACTCCAACAGTGGACCTTTTTTCACCAAGCTGCTTGGCAATTTCCCCGTAGCCCTTTCCAGCCTTGTGGAGGTGTACAATTTTGTCTCTAGTGTCTTTGGACAGCTCTTTGGTCTTGGCCATGTTAGTAGTTGGATTCTTACTGATTGTATGGGGTGGACAGATGTCTTTATGCAGCTAATGACCTCAAACAGGTGCATCTGATTTAGGATAATAAACGGAGTGGAGGTGGACATTTTAAAGGCAGACTAACAGGTCTTTGAGGGACTGCAAAATAGCAGGGTGTATATATATATATATATATATATATATATATATATATATATATATATATATATATATATATATATATATATATATATATATATATATATATATATATACAGTGAGGAAAATAAGTATTTGAACACCCTGCTATTTTGCAAGTTCTCCCACTTGGAAATCATGGAGGGGTCTGAAATTGTCATCGTAGGTGCATGTCCACTGTGAGAGACATAATCTAAAAAAAAAAAATCCAGAAATCACAATATATGATTTTTTAACAATTTATTTGTGTGATACAGCTGCAAATAAGTATTTGAACATCTGTCTATCAGCTAGAATTCTGACCCTCAAAGACCTGTTAGTCTGCCTTTAAAATGTCCACCTCCACTCCGTTTATTATCATAAATTAGATGCACCTGTTTGAGGTCATTAGCTGCATAAAGACATCTGTCCACCCCATACAATCAGTAAGAATCCAACTACTAACATGGCCAAGACCAAAGAGCTGTCCAAAGACACTAGAGACAAAATTGTACACCTCCACAAGGCTGGAAAGGGCTACAGGGAAATTGCCAAGCAGCTTAGTGAAAAAAGGTCCACTGTTGGAGTAATCATTAGAAAATGGAAGAACATGACTCTTGACTAAACACTCATGACTAAACATGACTGTCAATCTCCCTCGGACTGGGGCTCCATGCAAGCTCTCACCTCGTGGGGTCTCAATGATCCTAAGAAAGGTGAGAAATCAGCCCAGAACTACACGGGAGGAGCTGGTCAATGACCTGAAAAGAGCTGGGACCACCGTTTCCATGGTTACTGTTGGTAATACACTAAGACGTCATGGTTTGAAATCATGCATGTCACGGAAGGTTCCCCTGCTTAAACCAGCACATGTCAAGGCCCGTCTTAAGTTTGCCAATGACCATTTGGATGATCCAGAGGAGTCATGGGAGAAAGTCATGTGGTCAGATGAGACCAAAATATAACTTTTTGGTCATAATTCCACTAAACGTGTTTGGAGGAAGAAGAATGATGAGTACCATCCCAAGAACACCATCCCTACTGTGAAGCATGGGGGTGGTAGCATCATGCTTTGGGGGTGTTTTTCTGCACATGGGAAAGGGCGACTGCACTGTATTAAGGAGAGGATGACCGGGGCCATGTATTGCGAGATTTTGGGGAACAACATCCTTCCCTAAGTTAGAGCATTGAAGATGGGTCTAGGCTGGGTCTTCCAACATGACAATAACCTGAAGCACACAGCCAGGATAACCAAGGAGTGGCTCTGTAAGAAGCATATCAGGGTTCTGGCGTGGCCTAGCCAGTCTCCAGACCTAAACCCAATAGAGAATCTTTGGAGGGAGCTCAAACTTCGTGTTTCTCAGTGACAGGCCAGAAACCTGACTGATCTAGGAAGATCTGTGTGGAGGAGTGGGCCAAAATCCCTCCTGCAGTGTGTGCAAACCTGGTGAAAAACTACAGGAAACGTTTGACCTCTGTAATTGCAAACAAAGGTTACTGTACCAAATATTAACATTGATTTTCTCAGGTGTTCAAATACTTATTTGCAGCTGTATCATACAAATAAATAGTTAAAAAATCATACATTGTGATTTCTGGATTTTTTTTTTTTAGATTATGTCTCTCACAGTGGACATGCACCTACGATGACAATTTCAGACCCCTCCTTGATTTCTAAGTGAGAGAACTTGCAAAATAGCAGGGTGTATTATATATATATATATATATATATATATATATATATATATATATATATATATATATATATATATATATATATATATATATATATACATATATATATATATATAGTGAGGAAAATAAGTATTTGAACACCCTGCTATTTTTCAAGTTCTCCCACTTAGTATGAGTTTGAGATTGAAAAAGTTGATAAGTTGCTCAAACAACGTGAAATTGAATTTGCACATGAAAAACTAGAGGCCGAGAAATCAGAACAAGAGTTTGAGTTGCAGGCGGAGCGTCTGAACTTGGTTAAAGAGGGTAAATTATCCCATGAGAGTGGTGAGAAGTAACATGTGTTTGGTGGTTTTAACTTGGCTGGTAATTTGAGATTGCTCCCTATATTTAATGAACATGAGCCTGATGTTTTTTTCTCCTTATTCGAGACCATAGCTGAGGAGGGGCTGTGATTACAGGCAAAGAACAGGAGGCATATGCAGCACTTACCATGGAGGACAGAAAAGATTATGACAAGGTAAAAGTGTCCATCCTAAAATCTTATGAGCTGGTTCCTGAGGCATACCGCCAGCGTTTCAGGAACTGGAGAAAAGGTGATCGCCAAACACACTCCGAGGTGGTAAGAGAACTTGTTTCACACTTTGATCGTTGGTGTAAAGCTTCCGGTGTTGATGATTTTGAGAAGTTACGTGACCTCATTATTCTTGAACAATTTAAGAGCATTGTTCCTGAGTATATTACTACATACATAAATGAAAAGAGGCCAAATGATGCCAAATTACAGCTGCAGTCTTAACGGATGATTACATATTGACGCATAAAACTTTGTACAGAGAAGATCGACCAGGGCGTCACTATGGTAACTTCAGCGAGAATAGAGTTGCACCAAAGCGTTTTAAACCCATGTATGTTTCAAAATTTGAGAGAAATCGTCGTGAGAAAGCTGACAGAGATTTAGTGTGCAATTACGGTTTCAATATCGGGCATTGGAAAAATAAGTGTCCAGTTTTGGCCGCAAAGCTGAAGTCCAGTCAAAAGAATAAGTCGCATGGTAATGTTAATCCTGTGTTAATGACTGAGACTACTCAAATTGCAAATGAGGTTGAGAGTGGCAGATCTTTGGAAGAAGTGAATGCAGTATCTGAATCAAAAACTGGAAGTACGAAGCACTTTGCACCGTTCATTACACAAGGTGTTGTTTCTCTGACTAATTCGGAAGTTAAAGTCCCAGTTTCAGAAGAAGATATTTTGAAGAATGTGTGTAACCAAACAGATCCAAGCAACCATTGACTACCATAGTAGGGAAAAAAATACTATGGTAGTCAATGGTTGCTTGGATCTGCTTGGTTTCACACATTCTTAAAAACATCTTCTTCTGTGTTCAGCAGAACGAAGACATTTATACAGGTTTGAAACAACTTGAGGGTGAGTAAATGATGGCAGAATTTTCATTTTTGGGTGAACTATCCCTTTAAGCCTTAAGGCCTGTTCACACCGGGACAATTTTTGCGCGTGTTTATCATTGACGTTTAACGCCTCGTAACTAAGCAAAGGGCGCCAATGTGAGTATGCACACTGATGCGCAAAATGCCAGGCGTAAAAGCTTCATAAAAAAAACAAAAAAAAACAAAACAACCTTATTTTGTTTTGACCCGGCGCATTAAAAACTGGCGGACCAATGAGATTGGTGCTTTTGTTCATGTGCCTGTAGCTGCTAAAGCTACAGTAAAATACGACTTGGTGGCACTCAAACACAAAACGTTTTTTTCTGAGCACACATTGATACAACGAAGAGAAAGTAAGTAGACAAAGAAGAAGGTGAGCTGCTAATGCTGCTTGCCAGTTAGCAAAAAGTGTGTGAATGGTTTTGGCAAGCACGTATATAAATACTGTCTCTCTCTACTGTGTGACAAGCGAGTGTCAGAAGAGTAAAGTGGAGCAGCACCACCTTGTGTACCAGGAGCGCCATCTACTGAATTTGTACGTTCACTCGGCGCATTGCCAGTGTAAATCGCTTGGGTGTGAACACAAAGACACGCCGGAAAACGTTTTGAAAAACTCTGGCGATAATCGTCCCAGTGTGCACAGGCCATTACTGATTGCGCTACTGAAGTACGTTGAAATATGAGCATTTTTTTATCTTGTTTGGCCCAATTAGGCATTGTTAGGCGTAGATAGTGCGAATAGCACTTGCCAACAAGACACGCTATTTGCACTTGGTGTGAATAGACACTCCGTTATTTTATCAGCTCTTTAAACGCAAAGCTTTCATGAAGAGAGCAGTTAGCAAGCAGCAAATTCAAACTAGATGGACATTTAAGAGATACAGTATAGTCATACCACTTATTACACAGCATTTTGCCACATTAATAATTATTGGGATAAGAGATATTGATCTGAGATGAAACTATTTTAAAATCGTACCTGTTTACCTGTATCTTATAATCCATTAGATTGCAATAATGTATCAGAGCGAGTCTGTGATACCAGATGACATAATGAAATAACTGTACACAAAATATTGATTTGACTGAGTTGTAATATTTTATTAGCTCACCAAACAAAAAACTTGCACAATAAATTTCCACTAACAAGCGTATAGAGTGGTGCAGGTATGACGTCACTTTGTAGGCCAACCAGCAGTTAGCATCACACTGGTTTCCTCAACAAAAACCCAATAGGATTTTCCCATAGGCTTTTGGATTATCGCAAAAAGAAAACAAGCTCTGTGATCTACAAAATTTTGTGATACTTAGTACACGTTTTGTCCATCAAGATAATTATCACACATGAACACAACTTTTATTAATTTTGAAGCCTAAATATCGCCAGAAGTAAAAATCTAAAGGTAGGCTATAAACAAACTACACCACGGTTGCGCGACTTCAACGTCACCATCACTAAGCTTCCGACAACTCTTCCGGT